>JBBPDB010109903.1:0-20255 GCA_037974465.1 Brachypetersius altus
CTTGGGGTTAAGGGTCTTGCTCAGGGACCCAATGGTGGTGTGCTGAAGGTAGGATTCGAGCCCATGACCTCTTGGTCTAGAGGCAAGTATCCTACCCACTATGCCACCACCTCCCCCTCAAGTACATTGTTGATAAATATGCACACATTGACCTCTTCATTAGATACAGCTATATACACTCATTGTCAATTTTATCAGCTCTGCTGATTATAAAGGTGCACTTTGTATAGTTTTCATTTTCAACCTCTAGATCCATCTGTTTCTCAGTGTCACTGAAGTTCTGAGACTGATTTACCACCAAAATATTCACTAGGGGTTTGAAGTGTTAAAAGGACTAACAGACTTGTTGTCACTGATGTTTACATTTCACACTGTTACACAACAAACATTTAGTAATAATATCTGTCCTATATTTCTATCTCCTTTTTACACCTCAAGTACATTCACAGAAAAGAATAATGTCAACTCAACCTAAAAAAGATCTTAGGTTTATACTTTTGGCAGGAAATTCCACGGATAGCTGTCATGCATGTAACAACATGCTACTCGAAAAGAGTGTTATCATTTACAAGCTATAACCTCGGTGTTCGGTGAAGAAGCTTTAGAATACATGCAACAGACCTAAGAAAAGTGCTGAAAGCATCAAGAGGGAGGGAGAGACAGGTAAAGAAGGAAAGTGATGTGCAAGCCTCCACACACTAAAGAGAGGTGGAGAAATACAAAGAGAGAGAAAAAGAACTACAGCAAAAGCTGAAAGATTTACAGGCTCGAGAGATTTAGGTCTTCTCAAAGAAGGCTTCAGTTTAACACTGAGTGAAGCTTGAGCTGTTTTTTCCGTGGCCGCCCACTAAGACGAAATGGCGCCATCTACTGTTTGATTGTGGACTGATTTTTTGTATAGCTAAAATAAATAAAGCATAATTAATAAGAAAAATGTGGGGGGCGGGGACTTCCTTAGGGCTGGTTTTCAGAGATGTCTCCTGACATCTGGAACTAAACTAACCATAGGGTAAGTCTAAGAGTTAACTAAATCTATAAGTCTAGCCGGTACAGTGGTCTGTCAGGCAAGTTCTACAGTTGACACAAAAGTTGTCTCTCAGTTAAGTATCATAGCAGATCAGACACGTGTGCTGTCCAATTTAATTGTACGTGAGCAGACTTTGGGGTTTGACGAGTTGTGTGGATCTTTGCAAGGTCTGCTCTGCCTCACAAACTGGCTCTTTGACTGGTACGACATCCACTTCTCTGATACTTGCTAGCCGTTTACTAGCCGAAGTTAGCACCTTGATAGAGCATCGTTTATTTACTAGCTAACGTTAGCATATTGATAGGTAGGTTCACGTCATGAATATGTTGTTTTTGTGCATTGTACTATCCTAACCCCAATTTTAATCTCAGTTTCAAACAAGGTGTCAGGAGAAGTGACAGGTGTGAGTGCTTCAGGTCTATGAGTAAAAGCCAAAAAGATGGCAATAGGAAGAAACCTTGAGAGGAACCAGACTCAATCAGGGAACCCATCTTCATTTGGGTGATAACAGATACAGATTATATAACATCATGTGTGATCTGCAGCTGAAGGTTCAATATAACAGAAGTTTTTTAAGTTAACATGAAGTCCAGATCAGCACAGGGATGAGTCGGCGGGTGCAAAAGGTAGATGGGGTCTGAATCACTGGAAGCACAGGAGCAGCATGTGTAGCTCTAACCATCATAAAGCAGGATTCAGCTGAAGCTGGTCCTTCTCTGGGCGCTTCAGGAACCTCGCAGGGTTGGCCTTTATCTACTGGAGCTGGCACAATCTCAGGTGCCTCGGGATGGATAGAAGGATAAAGAACAGATAGAAAGAATTAGTGTAGTTGCCGTTCAGAATACAGTGTGCTAGAACATTGAAAAGTTCAGGATTAAGCCTAATCTCGGTCTGATTTTATAGACACTCTTAGAGGCTGGAATAATAACTGTAACACTGGGTGGGCTAATTTCCGCACATTAATCCAAGACTACAGTGATTAAGGCCAGCAGGACTAACTGAAGGGCAGTGGAAAGCTACAGGTGATTCACCATTGAAAACCTCAGGATTAAGACTAATGTCGGTCTGGAGGGTGGAATTGACTCTTAAATGACCAGATTGACACCCAAGGGCTAAGACTTTAGGTTATAGTTCAGTAGCATAGATCTTAAGCCTGTAAATGCTGCATTGCATTTGAAAAGTACAGGATTGAACCCAATCCCCATCCCAGGGATCAAGCTTAATATAACCCTAATCTTGGGTTAAGTCAACAGTGCACATGCTAATGACCGTAACATTGGACTGGCACATTAAACCGAGGCTGTAGGGGTTAATTCAAGGTCGAGAGGGCTAACTGAAGGTCCATGAAAAGCTACAGGTGATTCACCAAAGAAGAGCTCAGGATTAGGTCTAATCTCAGTCTGATACTCTTACAGGCTGGAATTTCCTATTAAATGACCAGATTAACACCTTCCAGTACTGTGGATAATAGGTGCAAATACAACAAATTGCACGAATTACAACTAAAAAGTTCAGGATTAAACCTAATCCGGGTCCCATATGGGGTTAATTCAAGGCCAAGATGGCTAACTGAAGGTTATTGAAGAGTTACAGGTGATTCCCCATTGAAAAGTTCAGGATTAAGCCTGATCTGGGTTAAGTCAACAGTGCGCATGATAATGCCTGTCACGTTGGAAATGGGCACATTAATTCGAGGCAACAGGGGTTCATTCGCGGCCATGCGGGCTAATTGAAGGTTGGTGAAGAGCTACAGGTGTCTGATCTAACAGAGTGGGCGGGTTAATTCAGGCTTGCAGGAGTTAACCGATCCCCGTGGGCTTTGGCTGCGTGTATGTGAGCTGTGTGTGTGCGTGTGCGGGTGTGTGTGAGAGAGAGAGAGAGCTCTGTGTGTGTGTGCTGGTGTGAATCAGTGACGGACCCGCATTGCATCACAGTACTCGAGTTCCGTTCAGTCAGCTCCAGTGCTGCTGTAGAGCGGAGGGGATTGAGGCGCATCCAGCAGCAGCATCTCGCCCGCTAGACCACGGACAGCTCCGGCACTCAGCAACAGGGCAGCGAGGAGAGGAGAGAAAAGAAAGAAAAGCAAGAAAACACTTGCCGGCACCGGACCCAGCCCAGTCACACGTTTCGAGAGAACCCAAAGCGAGCTGGTGATGAAGTTTTAGATGGTTCTGGTTCGGTTCGGCCAGGATTTCCCCACATCTCCCCATCCTTCAATGGAGCAGCGCAGGTGACGATAGCCTCGGTTCAAAAGGAGCATCCAAAGCCTCAGAGCTGGAGAGGGCAATGTAAGTAAAAATGTAAGCCCAACTGCAACCTGTTAATCTTCTCTGCTCTAAATGCTGCTGTTCTTGGGAGACGGGGGGGTTTAGGAGGAAGGGGGGGGGGGGGCGTCAAAGTCATCAGACTGAGCTCATCTCAGCAGGTCGTGTATGGCTCCTCCTGGCTCCTCGTATCGATTGTGAAGGGCATTTTCATGGCACTTGGTGATGAGTGGAGCTCAAGGGCATACAGCTATTGGCACCCACATTAGGGCACCAGATTGCTCTGGCTTGGTTCTCAGGCTGCACCAATAAGACTAGGCTAAAACCTGGCACAGGTTGGGAAATTTGACTTTATAAAGAAATTATGGCTTAGAAAAACTTTGTATGGATACACTTCCAGACTAGGGTCTGGTAAATTCACCCTCAGTCTCTATTAATTCTGAGAAGAAGAAGGAGAACAAGAAAAACTTGCAGATTTGCAGATAATGCAGATTTTATTTCTAATAGAGAGATCCAGCCCCGATCAATAGGCGGTGGCTTAGCTTTTGCACCAGCACACTTAGGCTGTTCTGTTTAACACAGGCTGCAGAATTCGCTCGACTCTGCAAATGAGGCTTTAAATGAAAGCCAATTTAAGTGGATGCTCATCTAGTCTCTAGACGAAAGCATCATCAGGACCCTGTTATTTTTTAATACAGAGATCTATATTGATGTTTGTGGGTTTGCACCAATATTTATGTGCTAGAGCTTTAAATACACACAATCGTTGGACTGTATTGAAGCTCAGAAAGAAAGCAGGACCACAAAAACTTTGGCAGCTATTGGTTGTTGACTGGGGTGTGCAATATAAATGACCTTTGATAAGAGGTAACCTGATGGTTGAGGGTTTTGCACCAACACTAACAGGACTATTAGAACATTTAGGACGAGTCATTTAGGATTGAGACGTCTTTCAGACATGCAGATTATGTCTATATTTTAGTATGTAAGTATGTCTTCTATTCAGATTCAGTATTTGGATGTCAATATTGAGTTCAGTATATTTGAGTATCTGGTTTGGAGACTTTTTGGACATCTGTTCACAGGTGCTGGTTAACTGTGACATCTGTTCACAGTTTGCCTGTTGTTGCAGATTTCGAATCAGAAAACTTTACTGATCGTTGAGGAAATTGCTTGTTATGACTGCACAGACACAACAGACACACATACTTTCTACATAGATACTGGGTATAAACACTATAGATGAATGACTTACAGTTAAGGGAATTTCTAGTAACTAGAGATGCATCAAAATGATTTTTTTTGTCCAAAACCGAAAACCAAAATGTGAAAGTTTTATACATTTTTTTTGTAATATTGCCATTATGGCTGGAACTGTGTGCACTTGCATTTGCATAAATTAATATATTCGGTTACAAAACAATGAAAAATATTTATTTAGCACGAAATAAAATATTTTATTTGACCCCACTCATGAATAGCCTAAACGCAACAAAGCTGAAATATTATACTATTAAATATCTTCTCTCATAAAACAAGCGAATTCAACTGAAATTTAATTTTCTGAACAAAGTGCGTTCAGAACAAGTGCTTTAAAACTGTTGAAAAACACATTCTCTGTATGGCTGAAACAAAATAGTGTATTAAAACAGAGACTGGCAGCCCATATATTAACTGGAATCACTGGAAAACTTTCTTGCCTGTTCATAAACACAGACGGAGTGGGTGTGCTTGAAGGGTCTCACCTCTTCCGGGCTCCATTGGAAAGCTTTTGATTTTTATATGATAAATTAATCTTGACGTTGAGAGACTTTTTGGATGCACCCCCACTAGAAATTTCTGCATTGCGCGCTTTACAAACGGCTTTCTATGTGTCTTTCTAGACATGTTGACTCTATCTGTTTGCGTGCAGGTTGTGGTTATTGATTGCGTCTTCACTGTTTCGGTCACATTTGCCATTTTCGAACAATTTTGGTGGCTGTATATTCGGTGCATCCCTACTACTAACACAAATGGTGGTTAGTAGTGTGTTATTGTTGTAATAGAGATCAGTAGTAGATCAGTAATTTTGACATAAGTAGTGATATTTCACATGGTAAGACTATTGCACATAATAGGATATTGCACATAATGAAATAAGAAAATTACACAATATTGCACTTGGTAAAACTATTGCACATAATTATAATGCTTTAGCACCCAATAGGAAAACTGCATGATACTGCACATGATAGATCATTGTCCATAATAATGATGCATAATGATAATTATTTAAACCCAATAATCATTGTGTGACATTTGGGCAACTAGTATTTGATGTTGTCAGAATTGGACAGTCAGAAGACATAAAAACGTTTAGCCTGGCTCGACTTGTGGGAAAGACGTTGAAAAAGACATCTTTTAGACATAACTTTGCTCAGTAGGGGAAGCTTAAAATTTAAAGGATGCCCTAGAAAACTTGCTGATGCACATCTGCTGCATCTGTTGGCTGGTGAATGCATCATGAGAGTCCCTTTGAAACAGAGGGATCTCGCTAAATCGATAGGTAAAGGCTCTGTATCTTTATAACTGAGGTTTTGCACCACCACAGTAAGACTAGAATTTAATATAGGCTGCTCTTCTTTGCAGAAAAAAAAGCCTGGCTATCTTGTGTGGATGTTAGTCAGTTGTCAGTTGGAAATTGAGACTGTTGGCTGGTGAATGCACCATCACTGTACTTTTTTTAGAACCTGACATGGGATTTAACCTGATGTCGATAGATTTTCTGTGTGTAAATGACTGACTCAAACGCAATTAAGCTCAAGTATTTGATATTGGCTGGAAAGTTTTTGTTAAAGATAAACGAGCTCATATCCTGCATTTTGATTTTTATGTAAATTTATGACATTTTTATACCATAAACCATCATAAATCCTTCCTATGAGGCCGTTTACCCACCTTTCTTTATTCCTCAACATTCTCTTTATGTTACTGTACTTTTAAGTAAAGGACCTCTGTTCTGATTGGCCGCCCTGCATTGCGCTTCACTCAAGGCCTATAGATGAATATATGTATTATAGTGAGTTGGTTTTGACATCACATAATTAAATACGGGCTGTTTTGTAGTTCAGTTCCCAAATATGGACCTCTCTAGACTTTAAAACTGTGCTTATATTCCACATCAAAGCCTTTTTCTTAAAAAAAACGTAGGGTCAATTGAGTTTTCCATGCTATGAACCCTTTAAAATAAAAGTGATCCAAAATCTCTTCAATCCTGTGCATCTATTGTCTATTGGCTGGTGAATGCATTCTTAATGTCCTTTTATTTTCAATACAGGGCTCTAGCCTGATGTAGACAATGTGAATGATTGCTTTTAGGAATCAATACGTGGACCAGTATGCTGTTCATTTTCACCTGCAAGCACGGCAGATCGTTTCGGGGAGAGGGCTGTGAATAAGTTATCGACAAATTAGGCCATCAGGCTTGAAGACTTTCGCAATCCCATCTGCCCTATTTATGTTAAAAGGTGCTTATTTTGACCTCCTTAGCTGGAACAAGGTCCGACTGTGCCACAGTGCCAGCTGTGGTGGGTTTGGAGCTGTGAGGTTTTACTGGGGCCGTATTTCAGGCCTGTGTAATCATGCATTTGATCAGTGTTTGGACCCCGTGCACACTGGTTTGTTGTCCTCCCGCACAGCGCTGTCGTATATCCAAGCGCAATAGAGCACTGATGCTTTACTCCCGGCTGCCGGGAGGGAGAGCCGTAAATAGGCAGTCAATGGAGTAGAAATGTGTGTGGACTCGTTCAGAGGGACCCGTTCTTGTTAAAAGAGAAGTTTTGTGGAAGGTGCGGTGAATTGGGTCAGTGTGTTAGTGCTCAGAGCTTCAGAGCACCTAATTCCGACGCTACAGGGCCGCTTGGAAAGCGCTAAAGGGAGCGCTTGCCCACATCTGGCTCAAGGACGCAGTCAGTGTCCAAGAATGAAAGATAAGACAACTTGTTACTCATTACAAACAAGTGTAGTCATGAATAATTCATACAATACTTCATATTTGTGCTTGGATGAATCAAGGAAGGCTTGCAATCCACCAATGTAAATCATTTTAATCAAAAATAATGCAGGCTAATCTGAAAAAGCCCATATCCCACATTTCTTGTGTTTTAGTTTTTTACCTGAAATCCATTTACAACATCTGTGGGTTTGTTTGTACCAAAAACATTCATAAATTTAAATTTTAATACAACGTCTGATTTTCTCTTGGCATTGAATAATTTTTATTACCGTGCCGTTAAGACTGATACATGAGAATGAGCTCTAATCTGATTGGCCTTCCTGTATTGTGTCTGAATCAGAGACCAGTCTAAGTAACTTTAGCATGAGTGAGCGGGGTTAAGCCACTGTAGGTGAAGAGGTGGAGGTTTCTTTTTTGTGACATCACAAAAAGAAAGGATGCAAAACAGGTTGTTTTTGGAGCTTGGTTTGATACATGTAGACTGATTTAGGCAACATTTTGTGAATAACTTGGTTAGCTTAGCGCTAATATACTACTAGAATCCCATTGAGATGCTAGTAGTTATTAGCATATTTGCAGAGATGCGTTTCTCCTTATTTTTTAATTCATGACCTGAACTGAAGGCTTAAGTTTCATAGTCATGGATCAGCACTTACATTATTGTTTTAGAGTATTGCCACGAGTATGTGTGTGTGTGTGTGTGTGTGTGTGTGTGAGAGAGAGAGAGAGAGAGAGAGAGAGAGCGAGAGAGAGAGAGAGACCACTCTTATTGTAATATTGGCATTGTGAGATTCAATGGTTTTCCCACCACCGCTAATAGATACTATTGAATGAAAAGACTTCTCAGTGCCATCTTGTGGACTAAGGAAATAATGCATTTTCTCTTATTTATCCTGTATTAAATAAAATGTGATTTGCAGTACATATGAAGAAGATTAACACAATAAATAATTATAATAATTTTTACCCAGAAAACCGCAATACTGTGGTGTATCAGTTTTACTCCCGACAAGCCTGCAGCAGTAAAAACTCAACATGTCATTTTGCCTTTATTGTACATCCCCAGTTTATAAATCCTATCCGCTATTCTTGAACGTAACGAGTGAGAAATGCCTGATTATGGTGTTTGAAAGAGTTTTGAGACAGCAGAAGGCTGTAGGCTTCCGCGACCCATTTTGCTTCTTTCAGAATCGGCCCCATGTGCCTTCATTACACACAGCCCTCAGATATGTGTGCCCGAGATGAGCCCTGCTGAGCAAAAAGTTTGGAGGCCAGAGTTGAAGTGGGCAGTGTGATGATGTTTTATCCCGACTGTGATAAATCCCTTCACAGTGGGCTTTTCTAAGCATGTGGTGGGATTGATGAGTATCATAAAAAATGCACATTTAAAGGATGTCCACACTTTTTCAGATAAGGCGTTTTTTTTTTTATTACCATATTTAACGGCAGAGGTGTATTTTGCGCACGAAATATAATTAACGACAAGAGGTTTGGCTAATTTTAGCTAGCCAGTTAGCTACTATTAGCTTAGCAACAAGGACATGTGCAGCAAAGCGCAAGCTTCTCTCCCCCAACCCAAAAACCAGCACAATGTGCCTTAATTAAGAATATCACCCCCCCAGTCAACATTGTAGAGAGCCTGTAAAGTGATTTATTAATTGGCAGTCTATTATGACATCATCTTACTTTAAAGCAAGGTAAGTGGTCCCTTGGGAACTTGTGAACACACCACAGCACACAGTGTGAACTATTTACTCAACCCATTCATCCAGTGAAGCAGCAGGGAGCAGTGTGCTCAAGGGTACTTCAGTGGTGCCACTAGCAGTCCTGGGATTCAGACCCCCTACCCTTTGATTGCAGGGGCAACACTGAAACCACTAGGCCACCAGCTGTCCCTTTATTTATTTATTTAAATAAATTTAATTTAATGCAAACTTCAGTAAAAAAAAAAAATATGCACATAAATTAACGGAAGTAGCTTCAATTGTAGCTTCTTCTATGTCGTCCTATTGGTCACCCTCAGGCCAGAGCAGTGTGTGCTGGTCTGAGTGCATGTCTGCACGTGTGTACACTGCAGCGTTTCAGGCAAACTGTCGGAATTTGGGGTAAAACATTCGTTTTCCATCAGTGTCTGTGCTCCTGCTGCTGCCTGATCTACCCTTAGGCCCCCAAAAAAGCCTATCAAGGGCTCAATCTCTGCTGGGAAATCTGTTTGACAAGCTATTGGTGCCTCTCTCTCTCTCTCTCTCTCTCTCTCTCTGTCTCTGTCTCTGTCTGTCTCTCTCTCTCTCTCTCTCTCTCTCTCTATCCCCCCCCCGGGACGTTTGCCTTTCATGACTTGAAGCTCTTGGAGCTGCTCGTGCCCGTAGGCCATGACTGAATTGGAACCTAAGCCCAGTCCTGTGTCTATATTTAGTGTTTACTGTAAGCAGTACATGTAATATTAATGAAGAATGTAAATGGAGTGGCCTACTGCACCCTGTATGCATTTCAGTGCAGCAACTGATATCTCTGCGCATTGCTAGCGGTAGGAGTGTCGGTATTAAAGTGAATTCTGGTTTGCGGTTTGACCGAGCACTTCTATTTTTACCATAAAAATGTATGGTCGTTGTGAGAAGCCCTGAAACAACCACATTCCCAGTTAATTAACCATGAACTCAAACAGCTTAAAGAGCTCATACTGTGACAAAATCGATGTTAAGGCTTGATGCAAATGCAGGAGCTCTTTATTTAAAACTGTAATTAATAAATCAAGCAGAAAACAAAGGAAAACCCTAGAAACCACAATTAAAATAAAATAAACCAAGCAAGACTTGGTCTAAAGACTAGCATACTCTAATTTAAAGTTGAAAGAGCATGATACACACTAGAAACACGTGGAATGACAATGGACTAGAGACAAGAAAGTGGTTTATATACCTGAAGCAGCAGATTATTAATAAGAACTCAGGAAGTGTAACCAAAGCTAGAGCTAAAGAACTAAAACAATAACCAGGAGCACATGGTCCCTGAAAAAGTGGGAAAGTGAACAAAAGAGGGATAGTCCTCAAAGATAGCACAGTTCAGATGTTACCTGTAATGGAAATTGAAATTTCGTTTGATTTCTATGAAAGTTAGATGAGAGATTTTGATATAACCTCCAGCACTTTGAGTTTTAAGTTATAAGGGTTGGTCATACAGGACAATGCATGATACAGAGCAGTCAATGAAAACAGAGCTTATTAACATACATACATAGCCTATTTTCCTACTAAACAAATGTTTTTTCTAATTTAAGGATTACAAGCGGTTGGAAAATGGTCATCCATTCATCCGCCTGTTGAACTCCTAATCCTTAACCAGGGTCACAAGGGCTTACTGATTGATCTCAAGTTATACAGGTACAGTGTGTAGTGAAATGAGCCCCTGAGTTGACCCTTAAGGCTTATCAAAGAAATTAAATTCAACTAAAGTGAAATTTGAAGCAAATTCTGTACAGTGTGCAAAAACAGAATACAATATCTATGTGCTGAAAAGTGCAGTGTGTTGGTTTGTTGGTTTTCTTGTGGCTCTTTTCCACTGGCACAAGCAACCATGCCGTACTGCAAACAAATGTTTTTCCATTACAAATAAAGAGACGCGAACCCAAACCGAACCCGAGCTGTTCGATGGCGGGGCTGAAAGTGGCCTGCAGCCAAGCTGACTACATCACTGATTTCTGATTGGCCAGAATGTCATGACAACATGGAAAGGGGCCACTGTTTTTTTTACTGTCCGCACAAACAACAATGGAGATACAACTTAACATCTGGGAAGTGGATGAAGTTCAAGCACGACTGTCGGTTTGAGCTGAATATCCATTTAAATGGGAGATTTCAAAGACTCTAACACATTTATCTTTAACTCTCTGAGAAACGTGAAGGTGATCAAGGACATCACTAACAAGTTCTCTGGATTCGGTTTTCATCACATGAATAAAGAATGCTGACAAAAAAAATTAAAAACTCAAAGACGACTACAAGTAATAAGAGAACACAATAACAAAAACAGCTTTGACAGAAGAACTTTCTGCCAGTTCGACTCCATGGACGCGGTTTAGGAATGTGAATATCATGGGTGCAGAACGGTTCCTGTAGAACGATGGAAAAGTGCTTAAAAATACTTGTTTGATTGAAAGCATGTGAGATATAAGAGGGTTAAAGGTCCCCTGGACAGGTCACTAGTCCATCACAGGACAGACGCATTTGATAAACACACTCATACACCCACACACTCACACACCTAGGGCCGGTTTCCCAGACAGGGATTAAGCCTAGTCCTAGATTATGTAGTGCTGAGAATAGACATTTTCCATTGAAAAGGAAAGGGTAGTCCAAGACTTGCCCATCTTTGCACTATGGGAGGAAACCAGAGAACCGTACCCAAGACCCTCTTGTTTTAAAACCATTGTGCCATTGTGCTGCCTTAGAAAATGTAAAAATATGTTTTTGGTATATAAATATATTAAATTATTAAATAATCCCAGTTTTAACCTCAGGTGAAAACATAACATACAAGGCAAATGTAGGATATGGGAATTGTATTAAATGCAACTAACAGCTTAATAAATTCTTCATATTCTGATTCACACCGCCCCGCGACATATCACAGGCGACTGTCTTGGCCACTGCCTCCATTGATAGAAAGCTCTGAGAATCCCATTCCAATTGTGTCTGGAGGAATGAAATACAAAACATAACCCGTAGCTTTTGTTCTAAATGCTATTCACCCACCCACCCTTGTGTGTTATCTCGTTTAGTCTTTGCTTTTTCCCATTTTCTCTCTCTCTCTCTCTCACTTCCCTCTATGTCCCTCCTTGCCATTGCACATGAAGCGCTTGCCAAGAAGTAGCCGCGTCTTCAAGGAGCCTCTGGTGTCTTTATTCTCCGCAGGCCGCTCTCCTTATCCACTGGGCGTCTCTTTGAACACCGTCCCTCGCTGATCCAGAAAAATGATAAAATAAGAACCCTCACAAGGCCAGAAAAAACCAGAGCCCACCCAAACCGAGTAACAGATTTCTCTAAATTAGCATTGCTGTCGCACACATAAGAATTAGGACCGTCAGGACCGACACAAGACCTTAATTAATAAACTTGGTTACGTGCTGGATGGCAGTTTGATCATGACAATACACAAAATTCTTAGATGGATGTTTTCATTTAAATGCATTTTTACCATTCAATCAGATACTATAGGTCATATAACCCAATGTGTTTGCGTGGAGTTTATTAGAATAAGTGGATAAGGGAGGGTGGGGCTAATGCTTGGGGTCACACCCACACTGAAAATGACGTAGCTTTATTTTTTAAGAGCTTGTAAATTCTAGGCGGTGTGATTTATTTATTTGTGTATTTATTTATTACAACAAATCGATCTGTGTAGGACAGAATTTTGTATGCATAAAATAGTAAAATTAGATCAATTTATTATAGCAAATTGTTCATGGCTTCAAAATACCTAAACAGGCTATAGCCAAGGCTAATATACCATAATGGAGTCAATAAAAAAGATGTGCAGATAGGGGTAGACACGACATACCGGTAGAAATTCGTCAACCGATAGAGATTTTGGTCTATCGTCTTTATCGCGGTGGAGATCACGTGACGTTGCACGTTAGGCACCGTAATTTCCGGACTATAAGCCGCACCTGAATATAAGCCACACCTGAATATAAGCCGGACCAGCTAAATTTGGGGGAAAATACATATTGTTCCATATATAAGCCGCACCCAACTACAAGCCGCAGGTGTCTTAATGTTTAATTACTGTATATAAGGGTTCCTGCTACCACAGAGGAGATTGTCGGGACAGAGATGACTACTTGGGAACGCAAAACATCCCATTTATTAACATTTGAGAAACACAATAAATCTTTCAATCAATCACTCAAACTTTCACATCTTTGACATGACTAACAGCATTCGTGCAGTGCACAAATAAAACAACTGCAGTCATAGTACCATAGTAGTGCAGTATAACAAAACACAAAGCTTACAGCGCTTGACGAGGCACTAATGTTAAATGACTAAATTTAATTCCTTTTTAAAAGTGCTTGCCTGTCACACGGCAGTAAGGATGCAGTAACACGCCTGCTTAACAAAATAACCAGCCTCTTTTCCGAAAAGTTCCAACACAGTGTTTCGTGCCGAGGCACTTTGTGTTTGTGTTTTCCTCCCGTCCTTCGCCATACCAAACTCGCTATAGGCTCCCGAGATGACGTGAACCAAAGAGAAGACTCGCTTACGAATTTTTCTGTTGGAGGATCACTCCTGGATGTCCCGGCTCAAAGCTTAAAGAGGACGTCATCGTTATGCAGTATAGGAGGAGCATAGAGCGAGGAGAGAGGCATTAGACCGTGAGAGTAGTCAGAGGCAGAGCGGGCGAATGTATGTTGAGCAGAAGCCGTGAGAGTAAGAGCTGTAGTTAGTTTGTCAGTACTCGAGTTGAGGGGTCTTCCCCCCCTGAAATAAAAACAGTCAAAATCACCCCCCTTGTAAAATGAACATCCCCCTATTAAGTAAAATATCGTGAGCGAGAGGGCATGCGCAAATTGAGTAAAGTACCGCGAGCGAGACGGCTGTTTTTGGGGCGTGAACAGTACATTTAGAATCTTTCACAGTGTTTGTAAACTGCATCAAACTGTTCAAGGGGGAAGAATTTAGTTTGTTTTCATTATTATAGTACATTGAAAGTGGCCATTTACTATCTACGCTATATGAACAAAAGTATTGGGACATCTGCCCATTCCACCAACAGTGACTTTAATGACATTCAGTACTCGAGTTGACCATAACTATGGAGCATGTGGTAGCTATAAACCTGGCGTGAACTGTCTGTCTCGCTCTTGCGCTTCCTTGATACTGTGCCCCTGGTGACCGTTAGCTGTAAAAATCCATAGATAAGCCACACAGTTGAATAAGCAGGTGAGAAACAGTATGGTTGTTTTTTTACTTAAAGTAATGCTGCAATTACATAATATAAAACAGTTTCTTTGTGTTTGAATTTTTATTTATGCATTTCCAGATACAAATTGCTATCTTGTGATATATATCGTTATCGAGGTAGAAAATTGCTTCTACCGTGATAGAAGATTTTGGTCATATCGCCCATCCCTATGTGCAGATATTAAAATTGCATTGTTTTTGGTTGTTTATGTATTTGCACTACTGAATATAAATGATAAATGATCAATTATCCTCTTGGGGGGAAACTACCCCTGCAGATTAGGCCCCATCTTGAGTTTAAATGTTTCTATAGTGTTAACCGATTTAATGCAAATCACTCAATGCATGATACAATACTAACAACACAAGCTTCTTCACTTCTCGTTCTGAAAGCTGAAGATGTGCATTTGTGAGCTCCTATCAGTCCGAGCGGTTCATAAAGCTCCCCCTGCTGGAGGAACCTCAGACTGCTAAATGTGCAGAAGGGTGTGAGTTCTAAATCCATATTAATTTTCCACAGACTATTTGTTGAATTATGGAGAAATTATTTTGTTGTAGCAGTTTACTAACGTTCTATAATAATCCAATTTTAGAACTAACTGTCGGATCAGTGGGCGGTTAGGGCCATTGTTTTTTGTTAATGTTTCTGCTTTGTTCTGTTCTGTGTGTTCAGGGTCTTTTATTTTGACGTGTGTTCTGTTCTGGTTTGGTCATGTGTCTTGTCATGTAGTTTTGTGTTCCTGGGTCATGTGTTTAGTTGCATCTGTTTTGTGTCAAGATCCTGATGTCTCCGTGTATTTAAGCCTGTGTCTGTCAGAGTATCCCCATGTGTCCATCGCCTCACCTACCCTGTTGTTTCTTAGTCCGGATTATTCTGCTGTTTTTAGTTTTACGGCCACCGTGCCTGGTTTCGGTTTTTCCCTCTTTTATTTCTGTTAATAAACGTATCGAGTATGGATCCCCTGGTCTGGTCGCTCCTTACTCCGAGGTAGCTCCGGGTTGGGGGTTAGCCCCCCCTCCCGTGACACTAACAGTAAATAAATGATTGCATGTGCACATGTTTTAAATATTGCTAATAGTTTTGCTATTATTGCTATTAGTCCTTTCAGAGTCATCGGGTTATTTGTCAATCATCGAAATACTGATTACGTCCTACTCACAGTGTGATAATGAGCACAAATTTAAAGTAGTGCTGGACACGGATCTGTGTCGTATGAACAATATTTTTTTTCCTGAGGACTTAAAGAGCTGATACCCCACATTTCTCTTCAGTAACATTAGTGAAATTCAGTTTTGGATTGGACCATTGTAACTGATATTTGATATTTGATGGGAGGGGCTTCATTGCTTTAGATGGAATATGGAAATGTGATGGGTTTTGTGACATCAGAGAAATGTTGAGCTCAAAACAAGCTGTTTTTGCAGCTCAGTTTGGCTATTTGGAAGAGTGAGTCAGACTTTTTGTGGGGTTTTTTTATGACACGAGCCCTTTAATGGCATAAAAAAATGATCTAATCATAAAAACCCTGACAACTTGAATCTCGGTAACACTTGCTGTATTTCCTGTATCTTCTATCAGTGCATCATTGGGATACAGACAGTATCGAGTGACCGATACATTTTGGAACTGTTCATCAAAAATGGGCCTTTTATGATATTGCCCCTTAAATTGCCCAAAGAAATTTGTCTAATCATGAAAACTGTGAGATCTTTTATCTCAGTAAGACTTGTTGTATGTCCTGTCCATCGTCTATCAGTGCATCATTGTGTCATAGACTGTTGCTACTGGATTATAATGAGGATGTCATACATCACCACCACAATCCAGCAGTGTGTAAATGGGCAGGGCTGTATCGTTTTAGGCAGCATATGTAAATGTGATGGGTTTTGTGACATCACTAAAAACGTGGAGCTCAAAACAGGCTACATTTCTGACATATTTGGTTCATCAAAAATGTGTTTTTTATGATATGGCCACTTTATTTGCTTAAAGAAACTCATCTAATCATAAAAACCCTGAGATCTTTCATCTCAGTAACAGTGAGTATCACTGAGATACAGACCGTAGCTACTGGAATATGATGATGATGATGTCATCATCACCATCAGAATCCAGCAGTGTGTGAATGGGCAGGGCTGCATTGTTTTAGGCAAAATATGTAAATATGATGGTTTTTGTGACGTCACAGAAACGTAGCGAGACATTGTTGTGAGTTTTTTTTGTAATAGGGACTCTTTAATCTTGTGTCTCACTCTTTAATCTTGTGTCTCAGTAGCACGTGCTGTATGCCCTGCACATCTTCCATTAGTGCATCACTGAGACTGTTGCTGCTGGATTATGATGATGATGTCATACATTTGATTAACATGCCACAAGCTACAAATACACAGTGTCTGAGATCCACTCAGACTGAGGGGCTCGTCCTGGAAGCCCATGAGTGAGTGAGTCACCGGCAACTGATGTCATAGTTCATAATGACGGAGGAACACAAAGAAATATTAATGATAAAAATAGATGAGGTATTGATTCTGCGGCTTGGCACTATAATGGTGCGCGTACTGGAGCGTTGGTAGCCTCTCTCTCCGCCCCCACAAAGTGAAGCAAAAAGACAAACTCCTCTCAGCGCTGGTGCGGAGGAGGATGCTGCTCGACAGCTGCAGGGGCTCCGAGGACCTGTTACACACACATACACACACGGAAACTCTGCTCACTGATGATAAGCATTACAATTAGGCTGCGATGATCTTGAGCGTGCAGAGGACACTGTAGTCTCTATTAGAGTTTCATAGCACCGGCACAAGAAAGCGCTGCAGATGGAGAGAGACAGGGACGAGCGACGCATTCTCCAGTACCAGCAAACTTTGGTAAAGTGGGGGTGGGTTTATATTCGGTCCCATGATGTTGGTTCACTGGTGGCTGCACGAGTTTGAGTTTGCGTTTGGTTGATTAACATTTTTTTTGATTGACGGATGGTCATTTTTGGTTACTGTTGATGTGTTTAATGTGTTTAACGTGGTGTGTGCCATTCTGAGTTCTCACTGGGTTGTTGAGATTGCATTCTCCTTCTTCGTTTCCTTTTTCTGCTTTTACTTGTTCTTTTTTTTTTTTTTTGCTCAAAGTATGTATTATATAACTCTTTTATTTTTTTTGTCCTTGAGGTCTGTGTTTGTATTTATTGAGCTAGAAACTGATGATGACAGTGATGAGGGTGGTCATTATTTAATTATTTATTTGCAGTTTAAGGCCTAAATTTGTATGTACATTGCTAGATTAATACACTATAAATGAAGAAAATATCATTATTATGATATTATGATTATTATAACTATAAGAATTATTATTATTAGTAGTATATTTCTTTGATTTTTTTCGTGAAAATGTTATGTAGTCATTCGTAATTAGTAGTAGTGCGAGTAGTAGAAGAAGAAGTAATGGTATTAGTTTTTAAACATGCAGCCAAAAATACATATTATTTTTGTAAAATGCCCATGATGCAGTTGGCTCCGCCCACTGCCTGTTACTCAACAATAAGCTACAGTAAGGATGTAGAACTCGTATTGGAACGGGGTTCTCTGGAGTGATGGAGCTCCATCCAGCACCTCAGAGTGGCATTTATGATCCAGATCTGATCATCCAGCATCAGCGCCTGACCTCACTAACGCTTTCACGTCTAAATGTCAAATTTTATCAATGTTCCAGCATCTAGCATCTGTCTTACTAGAAGAGCAAAAATTTCTACTGGAGCGAAGGAGTGGTAAAAAAAGAAAAGCTGGATGAGCAGCTGAATTTCTAGCATCATGATATCAACCAAAGTGTGAATATATATGAGATCACCAGCATTGCCACTGTTTTCTGGTCAGATTATAAACATAGGGCCATGGGGTTTTACTTCCACATGAACCTTAAAAGCACATTATTAGTACAATGTTGGTGGCTGGAACCAGGAGTAATAACATAAATATGGCTTTTTTATCTACCTAGTAACATCCTACATTTTCTTTTCATGATGGAAATACTACAGTTTTCCAACCACTCTTTATCCCTTAGAATGTTCTTGATACTGTCCCTTTAACTATGTAAATGAGATCTGTTCTGATTGGCTATCCTCTGTTGTGCAGAGCTGGGAGGCCTTGTTCTAAGGGGTCCATCTAATATGTGTGTAAAATACACAGGTGTCTATTCTTTTCTGAACCTTTGCAGTGTGTGTGTAAAAATAAGAAACGCCTCCATATGTGGTGTGTGTGTGTGTGTGTGTGTGTGTGTGTGTGTGTGTGTGTGCAGCTTTTCTATGGGCTGTATTCCAGCAGCTTCACTCCTGATTCCGTTTCTGATGGATAAAACTGAGTCACACATGCACACACTCTGCTTATAACATCACTGTTGTAATATAATCACAGTTGTAATATCATTTAAGGGATAATAAATTATTTATATGCATTATTTTTTACATTTTCTGCAAACATTTTGGTGGTTGAAAGTTTGAATTAAACGGTCACTAGTGTATAAAACAATAGTGACTGGCACCTTTTACACAGACACACCAGAATATAACCAGGATGTATATATTAGCTGGACCCCTTAGAACAATGTTTTAAGGCCTCAGTTGTCTCAGGGCTTCTGACTGTCCCATCCATGGTGGTACTCGTGGCTTGGCTGCGCTGTAGAAGATACAGTGAGGCTCCTGAAGCTCCAGGTGTAGGAGAACAGGTGTAGGCCATTAAATGAAGAAATGTGGCTGCCTACTAGCGAGAGATGTATTAGTGCGCTCGGCCATGACGGATAAAAACGCTGCTTTCATGATGGATCTGGGTGAACAGGGGCTGTAAAGCGTAATGCGGGGTGTGAGTGCAAATAGCCTGTTTAGTTTCAAGGAGATGAATGATTGGAAGTCAATACAGAGCGTGAGGTTTGGCAAAGATCAGAGAGCTGTTCCAGTTCCCTGCCAGTCTGCAAGTCGTAGATTTTTTTCCCACCTCGCAATTAAATTCGTGTACGACAAGCAAATGAAACAGAGCTGATAAGACTCTAAACAGTCTCACTTGTGGCTGATGCCCAGAAACTACAGGTGGGCAGCTGGGCGTCATATTAGTTATCATGGTAAATTTTGCTGTGATGAGTATCAGGACTACCTGATTTGATTTGATTTATTCCTTGATTTATCACTTATTTGATCTCATATTGCTTCGATTTAGCTTCACAAACACTGACTCAGTCTGACTAAGTTTGAAACACTAAACCAGCTATAAAACCTCACTATATCAATTACTTCTCCACAGGCACAAGGAACCGTGCTGTACCACAAACAATTATTTTTCCTTTACAAATAAAGCGAGCCAAACCTGAGCTGTTTGATGGCAGGGCTAAAAGCGGGCTGCAGCCGAGCCGACTGCATCACTGCTTTCTGATTGGTCAAAAGTTGTCATGGCAACAAATTGACATGGAAAGAGGCCATTGTCCACACTGTCCACAAAAAAAACCATGGAGATGCAAACTATCAACTGGGAAGTCAACGAAATACGCGCACGACGTTTGGGCTGCTAAGATGAATTTCAGTGGGAGTTTTTTATGACACTAACAAACTAATCTTTAACTCTGCGAGAAACACGATTCTGGACGTCACTAACAGGTTCTCTTCACACGGATAAAGAACGACAAGAAAACATTAAAAATTCAAACTGTAAATAATAAAAGCTAAAACAGCTCTGACAGAACTTTTTAATACTTTTTTAATACTTTTTTACTTTTAATACTCAATACTGTAACTTTAAGTATGCAAATGAGCTCTGTTCTGATTGGCTGTACTATATTGGGCCCGGTTCAAATAGAAGTAGGGCTGGGCGATTTGGCCTAAAATCCAAACCACGAATAATTGAACATTTTTAACTCGATTACGATTAATGAACGATTATTTTTCTTTCTTTCTTTCTTTCTTTGCCCTCATAGTTCACTGACAAGTTGCTCAGTTGTCTCAGTGTTTAAGCTCTCCATGCTCGACATGTTGGCGGAA
>JBBPDB010109955.1:0-20243 GCA_037974465.1 Brachypetersius altus
CATTTATTTCATTTTGTAAAGCTGCTTTGTGACAGTGACCATTGTTAAAAGCGCTATATAAATAAAATTGAATTGAACTGAACATCAACATTAAAATCTGACCGCAAAATGGTCTTACAAGTTATTTGTTGTTGTGAATACCTTATTTGACACCATGGGTTCTCATTTTATTTCTCTCTCTCTCTCTCTTAGCTCATGTCATTTACACGGACCATCCTGGGCAAAAGAGCTTTTGCTATGGCTCTTCGTCCTTTTGTGTATGCCCAGTTTGTTGCTGGGGAAACAGAGGAGGAGATTTCAGACTCCATGGAGAAGATGAGCTCGCTGGGACTGCGCCCCATGCTGGCCGTCCCCATTGAGGAGGACCTGGGAGAGAGCACTGGGTAAGACCCATTAATCTGCATCAGAAGTTTGGGGACACCTAGCTTGCTTATTATAAAGAGCATGTTTGCTTTAAAGATTACTGAGAGGTACATTTTCTTATGAAAGGGACACATTAAATTATGCTTTTAGCTACTGATAATTTCATGACAACAGTAATATAAGTATGCTGCCTTTGAATTCTGTCATTCAAATGTCACTTAAAGGGTTTGGCCAAAGTGGTTCATTCCAAAGGTTCGCATTTCTTTACAATGGTGGGGATAAATGGAACCAGATGTCACATCTCCAACACAAATACAGCCCCGTTATTTATTGTCAACTCACCAGTTTACTCCATACACTACCCCTGTGAACCGCTTTGTTCTTGTCCCATTGATTGAATTCTGCGCAAAGTAGAATAAGTAGAAAAGAAATAATTTCACTTTACTTAAAGCAGGCAGTCGAAACACCTGGCTTCCTGATAGAGGCAATTGATCTGTTGTAACAGGGAGCAGAGGTATGATCACAACCTTGCATCCATGCTGGAATGTGTGCGGATGTCTCACTGCAATGAGTGGAGCAAAGATCCCATGATGCAGCTGAAGATCACCGCCCTGGTCAGCCCAGAGCTTTGTGTAAGTGACTGATACATTCCAGGGGAACATAACAGGCCATGGTGACCTTTCTCCCTGCAGCCCAAAGCTGCAGACTTTATACACCTCTGCATTTCATATGTACACTATATAAACAAAAGTATTAGGACATATCTGTTTTTCAGGTTTAGGCTAGGCTTCTTCCTTCCAGTTATGGGCAATCTTAATGCAAGACATTTTGGACAATGACATGCTTTTAACTTTGTGGACACACTTTGGGGAAGCACCTTTTCTATTCCAGCATGACTGTGCCCCAGTGCACAAAGCAAGCTCCATAAAGACATGGTTGGATTAGTTTGTTGTGGAAGAACTTGACTGACCCTGACCTCAAACCCATCCAACACCTTGGGAATGAACTGGAACGGAGATTGTGAGCCAGACCTCCTCATTCAACATCAGTGCCTGACCTCATAAAGGCTCTTCAAACTGATTAGGCACAAATTTCCAAAATCTTCTGGAAAGCCTTCCAAGAAGAGTCAAAGCTATTCTAGCTGCAAAGAACGGACCAACTACACATTAAAGTTTATGTTTTTAAATGCAATGTTATTAAAGTCCCAGTTGGTGTAATGGTTAGGCATTCCTGCCCTTAGCAAAAAGTAGTTTATTCAAGTGTACTATGAGGATACTTATTTTATTCTAAAACTTGAAGTTTACTTCTTATATACTACATTTTATGTATTTAATAGTAGTATTGTGAAGTATACTTGACTTATACTAATAAGTATATAAAGTATACTTTTGTAAACTTAAAATGACCCTATAAAGTATTCTTACAGTAAACTTAAAAATGTTCCAATTTAGACCAAAGAAGTATTAAACTGGTATACTTTCTAGAACACTACAAGCACATGGTCTGTATACTTGCCATACTTATACACAAGCCCACTTAATAAAATTAACTTCAAGTGTACTACTTTTTGTTAAGTGTGACCATTAGTGTTCGTTAAAACGTCCCAATAGTTTTGTCCATATAGTGTACCTGCTCCAGGGCCCATTCTGTGGCTCAGTCATTTTTTATCAACTCTGTGTGAAATCTTTACCTTAAAGTATCTGAATTCACTCGTGATGACAGTCTGGATACTTATGGTTGTGCAGTTAACACCAAGGCTAGCATGAACTGTGTGTGTTCCACTGATGTTTAGGTTAAGCTGACCTGCTTGCTGAAGGAGCAGCAATATGATCTGAACCTCTTGGTTGAAGCGATGGATGGAAAGGTAGATATGTTAGAATTCACTCTTCTTGCCATGCTTTATTTTTGGAGAAAAAAAAATCAAGATCAACAAGGTCTCTATGGGTCCTTTTTTGACAGTCAGTAACATTTCCTGCTCTCAGTGATGAAGAAAACACACATTTTCTGTGTGGTCTCCGCCGACTAAACCAAATAGGAGAGGTACTGTGTACATACACCCCCAACCCTACCCCCAATGTAGCTGAAGTAACATGTTAAGGAAGAGGTGTTCAATAATCTGTAATAGACTTGTTTATGTGGATACTGACTATGTACGATTTACTGTTATCTAGAATTTTGGACTAACATTAGCATAGATAAACACAGTTACTGACATAGAAAGACTGAATTTGCTGCTTTATTTGTCCATTTCTTGACACAGTGGCTCATATAAAGTGAGAAACTGCATAAGCAGGTACAACCTAAAAGCACCGTACTTCACAAAGTAGGCTACTTCACCCAAAATTGCTGGAAAGGCAAAGCTAAATTTGATTTATTTGTTTGTTTGTCAACAGGCCAGCATAAACAAAGTTCGAGTCTTAGTGGATGCTGAATACACGTACATGAACCCTGCGCTCTCCCTCATCACTGTGGCCATGATGAAGAAGTTTAATAAAGACTGTGCCTGGATTTGGAACACCTATCAGTGCTACTTGAAGGTTGGTGTTGTAGATGTTAAAATGTGTTTCTAAAGCACATTTGAAATCAACAAAGCTCCATAACCCTGGATTATTATGACTAATTTGTGGAGCAGAGCCTTTTAGTGAATAATGTCAATGCAAAAATCTAGCACTTCATTAGTCAATATCATGCTTCAGACTTTTCAAGAACTGCTTAAGTATTAATGAGTCTATATTTTATATATGTGTATACATATTTTTATAAAGTCACATTATGCATCGCAATTGTTTACTCATGATCTAATGCTTGATGTTATTGTATAATAGCATTTTGAGAAATGTCTGTTTTTATTTTATTTTATTTTATTTGGCTCAGAGCTATCAGGCATGCCACAATTTCAGATGAATCTGTTCCATCACACGTACTGTCTCAGAATCACTGTAAAGTGCCCTAGCTATAAGATCATGTTCTAAAGCTGTTTATTGAGGGATTTGAATGGACTGAAGAACAGGCACCTCAGAAATATAACTACATATATGCTGTATTTTCCCCTCAGTGAAAATTTCATACAACTATGTTTTCTACAGGAGTCACGTGACCTCTTGCTTGATGCGATCCATCTCTCTAAGGATCAGTCCTTCTGCCTTGGGGTGAAACTGGTTAGAGGAGCGTACATGGACAAGGAGAGGAAACTAGCTGACAAAGAAGGCCGGACAGACCCCATTCACCAATCCTGGGAGTGCACAAATGATTGGTGATCAGATTGTAATGTTAGATATGTGCCACAGCTGACTTGCGTGATGATATTTCTCCTCATATGTTGTCAACTTTTACCTACAGCTACAACGGCTCTTTGGAGATCATGCTGAACCTCATCTCACAGGACCCGGACCGCTACAAGATCATCGTGGCGTCGCACAATGAGGAATCTGTACGGAAGGCAGTGACGCGGTACAGTACTATTCAGGATTTTTTGGGAGTGACGCCAGTGGTGAACCACTTTTGGTTGCTTAAAGAACCTTCTGAGGGATGGTTCTTTTAAGGCAAGACACTAAAAGTGAATTTTAAAACAATATATATCACTGTCAGTCTTTGCCAGTTTATTACTGACACTCTTACAAGTACAACAAATTCATATTTTTGTATTGGAAGTTTTGCATAAAAAATATATATTTAGATATGTAAAGTTGATTTTAGCATGCATTTGGATGTTTTTGGATGATGGCAAAATCTTGTTTTATTTTTTAATGAAGAAAACATAGATGAATCTAATTCAACATAGATGCAGCTCTGAGTAAAATTTCAGAAATTCCAGTAAAACCCTTCTGAACATGGTGAGAAATTAAGGTGTAAGATGTGATCTCAGAACACACTCCATTTATGTGACTGGTCATCTGTACAGAGGAAATAGAGTTAGATTAGTTAGATTCTACAGGAGACAAATTTTTCAGTGATATGTGACATCACATGACTGTGGTGCGAGTAGGTGGAAATTTAATGAATAGAAGATACACCATGCAGATGCTCTGGGACACATAATCAGTGATGTAATCTGGAGTCATAGGGTGTTTCAGGTCTTTTAACATCATACACCCTCACCCAGCGAGTTGATCAGACCCCGACCTGTGGCCCAGCAGCATTTTCCCATGGTTCTGCCCTCTTTATACAAAGTCACCTAGTGGCTTTCTCTGCAGCTTCAGATGTGGACCAGATTGCCTTCCTATTTTCCTGCGCATTGATGCCTAGCAGAGTGAAAAGAGATTGCCCACCAAAACGTCTACACCCCACCTCTAAGATTCACAGCGTGTTTGCCAGCCCTGCATCCTCCACCAGGTCCTGGTACTTCCTACGCTATTATTAGTCTTCTTCGCAAGGAACTGTGAGTTCCAGCATGATCAGTTATTTGGTGGAATCTGATGCAATGGTCATGTCTGGGCGAAGCTGTGCAGCTGTTATTTTGGTTGGGAACTTCTAGCTTCCAATCAGTTGAGGTGACGAGGAGAGAAACTAGTGCTCATGGGGGTGCATTTTTGTTCTGTGGTAGCCCTTGATGGATTTAATGGCTATGGATATGCTTTCTGCTACTGCCTTTAGCACCTGGTCATGGCACCAATGATAACATCCATCCCTAAGGGCTTTTGGGCAGCCGCTAAGCAGGTGTTCCAGGGAACCCCTTCCTGAACAGAGGAGTCCATGAGATGTTTCTCTTCTACCCCAGGTGTGGAGATTTGCCGGACTTGTAGATTGCTTGAATTAGGAACTTGATTCAGTGGAAGTTTACTTTCTATATGTCAGGCCAGGTGATTGTCCTTGGCCAGATGTTTCCCATCTAGTCCAGGCTCCTTGCTGTCCCATTCCCACCATCCTGCTAGCACGTAGTTCCTCCATGTCTGTCCCGCACTTCACCCTAAACGAGGTCCTGACGTTTTTTTTTTTACCTCTTTCCAACTTTAGTTACTTGGAGGTAACTTGGGGCTAACTTAACAAGTCCAGCCATAGCACAGTATGGTCTCCTTTTCCCTCATGAGTTGAACTGTATACACGGTTGTTAATTTAAAGCAGTAGCTCAGCAAAAAAATAAACCCTTTACACCAGCACCGTAGTTGCTCACCATGTTTGGTGATTGCTTCTTATATTATGAAAAAGACCTTCGGTATGGTGTCTAATTCTTATAAGAACTATTCCGGTGTACTTTAGTCTTTGGAGATCAGTGGGTCAGAAGCCACATAACCAAGTCTATTAAACATTACTGAAAAACCTCCACACACTCTGATGACTTATGCAGATTGCATGTAGCTTATAGGTGAAGCATCAGTTTTTGTTTTTTGTTAGCTACATTAGTCTCCAGTGCAAAACTAAAGAAGTAAACTTTAGGCAAATATGAGTTCAGGGAAATATTATGCAAGTTTGATTTACCCCTTTAATTAAAGTACAGTATAATTCGACTAGCAACTGCTCACCCTAATGAAGCAAGGTCTGGATGCCCTCTTTAAAGGACATTTTTTCTTTTTTCCAGGATGGCTGAGTTAGGGATCGATCGCAACGGGGGCTCAGTGTGTTTCGGTCAGCTGCTGGGCATGTGTGACCATGTGTCTCTCACTCTGGGTACGTCCTTTACATCTTTCCTGCATCTGTCTTTTAACATTTGTCCAGAATGTCACACCACACTGGACACTAACCATCCTCACTGTGTGCACTCACTGGGTATCTCACTCACTTGTTCCTGGCCTTCGTTACTGTAAACCTTGCTTAATGTAACAACCTATTGACCTGCCTGTGCTCCACCAACAAACACAATCTTTCATAGCAACTATTGCCAGGATGGCCAGGAAGGAAAGGTTTACTCTGTTTAGTTCAATTTGTTCAAATTCCTAGAAAGATTATTGTGAAAAGCCACAGTTACCAATGCCTCAAACATCTCTTAGTGTTTTCAGACCAACAGCCCAGACAACAGATCCCAGAATCTCCTTGTAGTTCCCAGTCCATCGCAGTTTTCTGTACATGTTGACATCATTTTTCTCTTTCTGTCCATCTTTTCTCCAGCCCAACAGGGTTTTTCGGTGTACAAGTCAGTGCCGTATGGCTCAGTGGACGATACACTTCCCTACCTGGTGCGGAGGGCTCAGGAGAACCGCACTGTCCTGCAAGGCATCCGCAAAGAGAGAGACCTGCTGCGGCAGGAAGTCCGCCGCAGAATCCGAGAGAAGGTCACCAGAGCCAAGTAGACAACAGCTTGGTCAAATTTCAAATGTTGTATCAAATGTATCAGCAAGTACGTATTTGGTACCATAAGTTGGCTTCTTTAGTTCAGGACTGGAGAAATGAGGCTAATGTCACTAACAAATAATGGAGGCTTATAATCCACCAGTTAGCACTATGCAATCTGTATGCTTTAATCATCACATTTGCTTCAGATCAAATATAGACTTGCTTATTTGGTATCTGAGACAGTATGACTTCTGCTCTTCCTTCACTATGAGGTCTCGGCTGGAAACAAGGGTTACATTCTTAAAATACAGCAGAAAATTATCTAAATAGATCATATTTCTGTAGTAGCTTGGTTACTACAGACAGTGAGCTAGGTCATTGGTCAGTTTCCCAGGAGCTTGACTAAAGTCCTACTATGTCAGATTAACCTCCCAGTTCTCTAGGAAGAGGAATCAGCCAGTCACTTCTGGAAATTCCAGACTCTGGATACGTCATTGACTGTGAATATGATCATTAAACTCACCAGTGGGTTTGTGTCAGACGGTGAACGGAAGCCAGGAACCTTTTCTATTGGTGCACACATGCTGATGTTTATGTTCATATGTCTGTACACACAACAGGAAATGGCTTCAAAGCATGTTAATCTAGAATGGCTAAAACATGTGACTACCATATCATAGGGTCACTAGCAGATATTGTTGAGTGTGTTTTTTTTAGTTTTGACCACGTTTTGATATTTAGGCCAAACTCAAATGGTCACAGTTAGCCACTGACAGCCACATTATCTTCATGTAATACTAAAGAAGCTACCTTTGAACACTAGCCTTGACTTAGTAAGATCGATTATGTATGGGCTGTAGGGTCAGGAGCCAAACATTACCTAAAGATCATCAAGCAGTGAAGGTTACTCCAAGGTCATACTCAAGAGGAGTATGTGGTAAAGGTACATGAAATATCCTGGAATTCACTTGAGAAAATAACAGTATACTGCTAGTATAATAGTAGATAATAGTAGACAGCTAGTAGGACGGGTTTCCAGTAATTAATTCTATTCCATATAAACTGCCTGTATCAGTCAAAGTGAAACCAGCTGAGAAGTAAATGTGAATGCGAAACTGACAAACTGATGTCATCATAAGTTTGACTGTCAGCAATCATTCAGTCGACTGAGACCACAGAGACACCTCAAACGATCATGTGACCAAAGGTTATCCTTTCCTTGTTTGGTTTGTTCCCTCTAAGCATTATTTAAAACAATCCAATAAAATATACCTCATCTTTTAGTTTCCTTAGTGTTATTTATATTTTTATACGTTATTTGGTATATGTTCCCTTCCCACATTTTTCGTTTGTTTTATTTCTCGAACCCATTTTACTTTTGACTTTTTTTTCTTTTTCATCTACTAAGATATGCTTAGGTGCATAACTATTTGCCAAAAGTAAGAACATAAAATATTATATAAACCTAGTCGCTAGGTTTATATAATAAAATACGCTTAAAATACGCTTAATGCAAGGATGCTAAGATTTTGTAGGGATTACAATGATTTTTGACAAATGATTTTTGTCCAAAATTACTTTTTTCCGTGTTTACCATGAGTTCCAACAAATGTAGAGCTGACTGTGTAAAATATGTAATTGACTACTAATGACTGGGTTTAATGAGTAGTGTGAATGGATACCACGAATGTGAAAGATATTACAATGTGTGTAAAACTGGACTCCTCCTTGGTCTTAAAAGAATCAGCAAAGAAGGCTCAAACACACTTTATTTACTTGTCTCAGTATACAGATATATTGTATCAATGAAAAATTATTAACAGCTTTATAAAACTCTCAATTCATCCTAGATTAGTACAAATACAAACCAAACCAAAAAAATCTTTTCATGGATTTTAAGGCTATAATTGGACACTTTGGGATCTTAAATAGATGTGCAATCAGAACATCAGACAAATCTTCAGTCCACTTAAATATTAAATCTTTGTCTTCCTCACAGAGATTTCAGTTATTATCTTCAGAATGTTGTCCTTCCTCCCAGGTCCATGTAGGTCCCCTGGCTGTTGGAATGTACAAGCTGGGGCTGCCTGTAAATGTGCCTGAGTGGTAAATGGACGGTGGCCCGTGGGTCCTGGCATAGACGAAGAGGATAGGAGGGAAAGTGGTTATACCGAGAAGGAGGCGCGGAAGACGGAAGGGCATGATCTAAAGTAGGGAGAAGGGGAGGGTGCAGTACTACTTCAGGCAGGTAGGGGGTAGCTGGATTAATCTGAGAGAAAGATCCAATCTCAGATGGAGCCACAGGAGGGTATGCATTCGAAGATGCAGGATACTGAGTATGGGTCGGGCCTGGGGGGACAGGATGGTTTTGTAGGGCTGGGTGGGGAAAATGGGGAGTTGCAGAAGCCTGTATAGGCATGAAAGGCTGCGATGGGATTTGAGAAGGGTTTGCACATTGAGGAGGGACATGGGTAAAAGAAGAGGCTGGTAGTGATTGGGGTATAGTGGCTTGGATTTGGATCATATTTGGAATGGCTGGAACACCATGAGATGAGGCAATAGATGGCATAGCTAGATTCTGGAGAGGATGGGGACCAGATGAAACTGAAGTGGGGAAGGGATATGATGTATGGGGGTGTTGAAGTGAAGCAGAAATTGATCCTGAGATTGCATGTGTGGGTAGAGAAGCAGGGGGATTGACTATAGGGATTGAAATTGCTTGAGTGTGGACCGCATTTACAGAACTGGCAGAAGAATGAGAGAATGATTCTGTTGTTGAATGTGCTAGGTTTTGGAAAGACAGAGATGGGTTCAGATGAGAAGCTGATAATGGTTGAGTAGTGGTAAAAGAGCACGCTGTTGGGATTTGTTGAGGCAAAGAACTTGGAAGATCTAAATTGTTAGAATGTGTTGGAAAAGGAAAGGCAGTAGAGTTTGCGTTCTGATCTGATGGGGTAGTGACTGGGTTGGGGGTGGACTGTGGCACAGAAAGAAAAGGGAAAGCTGTTGGATTTGGATCTGTAGTTCCACTAATGGGATTTGTCTGTGGTGCTGGAGGAAAGGGGAAGGCAGTTTGGGGGATTATTTGGGAAGGGGGTGTAACAGGATCAGGTTTGTTAGATGACTGTACAGGGGGGAAAGGGAAAGCAGTTGGTGTTGCATCTTGTACAGAAGTGGGTGTATTGACCAAACCTCCATCACCAGCTTGGTTCTGTACCTGGTCTATGGAAAGACTGGAAGTACAACTGTTGATGGACTGGCAAGATGGTGTAGGGAGTGACTGAAAGGATGGATTTGTTGGTGTGTGTGGACTTAGGGTGTCTTGGGAAGAATGGACAGTGTGGTAGGAAGAGGAGGGGGGCAATTGAGGAGAAGAGGAGGAATGAGAGATGGGTGGATATGCAGAGACTGGAGGAGAGGTAGTGGAAGATGGGATTGGAGAAGAGGAATCCAGGGTAGGATAGTGGGAAGACGCTATGGCTGAATAATCTTGCAGAGAGGATGGGTTAGAATGAGAAGAAGGGAGATCAGGTGTCTGAGTGGAGGACACTGAGGAATAGAGGGATGAAGGCTGAGGAAGAGGCACAGACGGGTGAGATGAGGATGTAATTGGAGGGGATGTAAATGTGGTGTATGAGGAAAGTTCGATCATTTGCGAAGACCTGTAGGCAAAGAAAGGCAAAGAATCAACAACTGTCATTCCTAGATTTTTGATGATTTCATTCATTAACATGCTCAAAACATTAAACATCAGCTTATTACCACAGACTGAGATAGTATGAAGAATATTTTGAAGGGTACACAACTCACCCGTGAAGCAGTTCATTGTTCATAGTATTATTTGAAGTTGGTTGAGGTTGGTTCTCTCTAGAATCAGGAATATCAGAAATCTCAGGTATCTGGGTCATCTGGGTACCCAGATACACTTGCCCCGAGCTGTGCTGCTGCTCTGTTTGCTCAGGGAAAGATGGCAGATCAGAGCAGTACCCCGAATCAGGTAATGGCAGAGTGGTGCTCTGTATTACCATAGGCTGTGGTATGACCTCTGTAGAATCACATGCGTCACATGACTCTGAAGGAAAAACGGGATTAAACACTGATTTAAAGAATTCATTAGTATATATTTGGATTTTGTTTTGATTATTACTTTATGAGATGGGTTACCTATATCTAAAGGTTCCTCTTGGTGTTGTTGTGGCAGTTTCCTTTTCTGCCTCGCCTCTCTTTGTCTTAAATGAATAAGGACAAGGTGTTTTTAATGCAGGTTTTCTATACTCATGTTCTTGTATAGATCTTACATGTACAATAATTGGAACTTACTTTTTGCAGTTCATTCCATTCTCCCTGAAGCCTTTAGCAAAGGGATTGGAATTGATCTTCAGCTCCGTTATCTAAGAAGATACAAAATATATATTTCTGTATATTTGAGGTAGCAGTATCAAGTTTTATGGTTTATCCTCTCTTCTTTCACTTAAATGTGCAGAATCAATCCACACCAGATAGAACGAGCTTTTGTACGCCTTTCACCTTGTTGTTCTGGTAGGCTGTGACTGTGATAAACTGGGTTTCAGGGAATGTGAAGGACTGCTGCGTTCCTCCCCACATCAGCACATCTCTGGCCTCAATCACATGCACTCTTGGCTGGTACTTGTGCAAGGAGTGGAGGATAACCTGATGAAGCGAGATTTAGAAAATATTAAGAATCACCTTTTGAAAGTTTAAAATTCTTGTTTAGAATGGTTTAAACCTATTTTGTACCAAATGTGCGTATAAAATGACATGCTATGATGCTAGATTGTTACGATTTCATAGATTCCAAGTAATGTATTGAAAACTGCAAAAATGAATATACAGTGATAGATAGAGCTCTGGATAGTTCTATGAACACATGTCACATCAAAAATATACTTTATCCAAAATAATGGAACAGAATGCCCTGTATTTGCAGAAAGTTACTTTATGCTAAATTATTCAATATACATAACAGTTTGTGTATACATACAGGTTATAATTTATCATTTAATACAACATCTTCAACATATGGTTGTAGTATGAGAACAGACAGTATAACTATAGGAGGGAACTTGGATTGGCATTCTAGGGGTGCTGTAAACTAGAAGAGTATTTTATTTGACTTAGTGTCACATGTAATGTGAAGTACTCTGTTTACTCACATATCCCTGTGTGTCCAGAGTGTTGTTGGTGAGTTTGGCTCGGTGGAAGGATATGCTTCGGTTCTGCCAGTGTTCTCCCGTCGCAGGAGAGTCTGGGTGGATGAAAACTCTGTCCGGAAGCCGGGCCTCAGCCCCTCCTACCACCTGCCAACTTTCATCTTGGAAACGGTAGCGGGAGGAGTCTACAGGTACAATGTCTAACAGAAGAATGTAACGTAGAGATGGATTCAAGCCTGACAGTTTCACCTTCAGCTGGGGGAACATCCGTCTGAATGAGAAAGAAAGTTTTGCAAGTCAAAAACCTGACAAAAAAAGCATAAGCCTAAGTTTGAGTACTGGTCAAACATGCACTACCTGCCCTTCTTAGTTATAATCATTTCTGTGCCAACAGTGCTAAACTGTTTCCATAATGATGCATTCTCCAACTCCATCTTCACAGTGTCCGGAGCTTTTACAGAGGTTTCCCTGTTCTGAGGGGGTGGCGGTAGAAGGTGAGGGGGCAGGCTTCGGGCCACCATATCACATGATGGGGGGTACAGGGGCACATGGCCTGGGGGCTCTCGATCTGGACAGTGAAATGACAAAATGTCAAGAGTGCAAGCGACATTAGCAGGACACTAAAATGCAAAACAAATTAGAGTGGACTAGAATCCAGCACAGTTGAAGTACAATTCAAGTACAAGTCCATTTTATCAGGGGCTCTCCAGCGAAGCAGACTTGCTCAATCAAGCAGTGAAATTATTTGGATTTGATCTGCATTGATTTAGGCTTTTTCAAAGTAAAAAAATAAAAAAGGCAACCTAAATAAAAATTAATGGCAACCACTACGTTTGTGTATTTTAGGGATAATTCTGAATCATACCAAAATAAATCAGCCAATACATTGAATAATTTGCTACATAATCAGAATTTAACTGCTAATACCAGTTCACTCTAAAATCTACAAACCAAGCCCAGCTGACTGAGATGAGACAGACACACCTATTGGACATTTGAATTTTTTTCCAGTATTCATAGTTCAAACTTCAAGTCTATTTTGCTCTCTTGCTTTCTTAACTATAAGTTAACTCTCTCCTACCTCGGTAGTAGCAATCTCCGAGTCTTGGACCAGCAAGGGCCAAACTGGGGTACATCTCTACTCCCAACATCCTTTTTTGGTTTGATTAGTTCCTTCCGGTTGTCTTCTGCCCTTTTCTGTGTTCAGTGTCAGATCTTCTTGATAATGCAAACAATTTATCTAGGCTTTAACATAGTACTCTTCTGTCTTCAGTCTTCTTCTTGCAACTGCATTTTGTCTATTGAAACAGTCGCTGCTTGTCCTTGCAGTTATATAGGTGAGTGAGTGTTAGCACATCTGCCAAATGGTGAGGTCTTCACACTCCCTCCCTCTCCTTCTGTCCAGGCCTGAAGCTTCCACACTTCTGGCCTTTGCATATGGCCTAAGCAAACACAGGCACACACTCACACACATACACATACTTCCATGCTGAAATTTATATGCAGACTCTGATGCAAAATCCTGCATTTATTCTCAGGACCTCAAACAAACACATACCCCTTATTTAGCCACTTTTAAGCTAACTAGTTCTCAGCTGTGGAGTAGCATGCATTTGCTGAACCAAATGGATGTCTCACACCAGGTAGGTTCATTAGTGCTGTCGTTTATTTGCATTATATTTTTTAACAGATGCTTCTTTGGGGTAATGCCTTGGACTTGAAGCACTGGTAACGGAATTCAGATGCCACAAGCCTGGATAGTTACAAAACTACGCTTGGACAATTCAGATCTGGAGCAGTTTTACTACACAGAGACGTTTTTGCATCGTGTTCCGAAACTGGATGCCACCATTTAAATCTATGAATGTAATTTAAATATATAACTAATTTGCTTGTACATCAATGTTTCAATTTAAAATAATATGTACTGATCCTGTTGAAGACAGGATTCCATTAACCAGTAAGAAGCTATAAAAAATAAGGAATGATAGATATTAGTAAGCAAACAATGTAACATCAAAAATGAAGTTTCGGATAAAATCAGAAAAAGTTGAAATAAAATGAACATCTAACCTAAATACCTAATTCTATTCTATTCTATTCATATCCAGAATCAAGTCCTAATAAAATATCCAGTCAGTTTCTATCAAAATTAACATTCAGAATGACTTTCTACTTAAATTAAAAGCCAGAATCATTCATTCATTGATTCATTTTCTGTAACCACTCATACTCAGAATCAATTTCTAATAAAACTTTATATCCAGAGTGAATATAAATAAAGAATCAATATCCATGAATAACTATGCAATGCTTCAAAATAAAAACGAACTTACAGAATAAAGCTCTGATAAATTCTGATAATATCCCGGATGAAGTTATAACTCAAATTAGCTGTGAATGAATTCCTCATATTTTATAGGTGATCTAATCTGAAGAACAATATTTGAAATAGTGTGATATAAAACTACATTCTGGTGTCCAGTTTGCAACATTAGAAATCTACATGGTAAGAGTAATTATGAATAAAACGGCAATGATTAGGAACATGTTGTGTAATTGCCAGGGAACAGCAGGGTATGTACTGTTTTTAATGATAAAAAGACTCAGTTGGAGGTGTGGAGGGCAGGCCTTTGCAGGTGGAAGCTTGTGACACAAGCAGTTTGCTCGCACTGTGGCAGTTTGGCGTCCTACATAAACACAACCACTCAGACAAAATGCACCCACATGGCTCGGAAACAGCTTTACGAAAACACTGAGCTGTGGAATAACAACCAGCAGGATTACAGCGTGACACTTCCAGAGCAGTTCCTCTCTGGACTGTCTAATTAGTTTCACTAGTAAAGAATGACAAAGCAGACCTACAGCCATCTTAGAAATTCATTGTTTTTTAAGTTCAAACAGAATTTAGAAATTCTGTCTTTTCTATCCACTTAATTTGTACTACAGAATAAGCAATACACTTAATTCAGATTCTGTTTCTTATAGCCACCTATAAAAGTTCTCAGAAGAATCTACTTGTGTATCTGGGGGAAGCTGACTATTGTTCAGTTTTAACGTTTTTTCAGTATTGACCACCTCTTCCAATCAGTGACTGAAAGTCTGAAAAAATAGGAAGATTGGGAAAAGCTAAGAACGATCAACAATTGAGACATCCAAATATGAAGGACCTTTTTAGCATTTAAAGAACCTTCACATAGCAGATAAAGGTCCTTTAGCAAGTTTTGGATCTAAATATTTGTATTTGATTTGAAACATAATGACTGAATATAATAAAAACACTTTCGTTTCAAAAATGAACTTAAAGTGTTGTTTGACTTCTAAAATGAATGAAAACATATTATGTTGAGGTGGTAAAATCAACATAAACCCATAAATACCAGTTGCACTTTATACTGTGTGAGAACTTCCTGGAAGACAGACAAATAGAAAAGGTCCAAAACTTTACATTAGCTTATGTTTAAATGTTGAGGGAGATGCAATCTTTTGGTCTAACAATGACAGTAAACAACACATGTGTGGCATAAATAAGATTTCAAATGTATACAAAAATATCAGAATGATTGTTTTTATGTGTTGCAACCTTGAGAGGTTCCAGTGGAAACCTCCTGCAGATGGAACCATCCAGGGTTTGGTCAGAGCCTCCAAAAGCAGGTCCTCAGAGCTGGGACCTTAATGTTGTTGTAGTTGGTGTTTACCTTTAACACTTGAAGTGGAGGATGAAAGGGAGACTAGGAGAGTGGAGGAAATTGAGGTGTGAACCCTCCTCCTCCTGAAGTCTGTCTCAGGGAGGTGCCAGGGTCATTACATACCCATGAGGGTCTAAGGGGGAGGGGATGAGTGTGGGGTCAGGGACTGTTGGGTGTAATGACCTTTAATGTGTTTATGAGTGGACAGGTGTGCCGCTCCAGGCACCAGTAGCAGGACAGAAACACTCATCTTGCGTTAGTGGTAATGAGTGTGTTCTGGTTGATGAACAAGGCCTAATAGTGTTTACTATGCTGTTCATCATCAACACCTCTGCCATAACACGTTGCTTTACAAAGCCGTTAAACTGCTGCTATTCATGTGATTAAGGTATTAAATAACCCTGGAATAACACAGTTATAGAACTAGTTTATCCTAGAATTTACATGTATAAAATCACTTCAATCCTTAACAAAACCTTAACACTTTAAAGACATGTCCAAAAATATTTAAAACATTCTGTGTAATACACACTCGACTGCATGTGGCAGCTGAATTCCATATTATGGCAGTAAAGCCAGAGGTAAGCTCTCAGAAAGCTCCTGGATCCTGTGGTCAGACTGACTATTTGACTGGGGGTGGTAGCCCCAGGTCAGGCTGACAGTGACCCCCAGCTTAGCATGGAATCCCTTCCATGCTCTAGACACAAACTGAAGACCACAGTCCTCCAGGGTGCCAAAAACCTGGAACACAAACTGCACAGAGAAGAGATTTGACGGGGATAAACCAACACCGTTTTGAAATCCAGCCACCTGAATCAGTGTGCGGCCTCCAGACACTGGCAGATCTTTGACAAAGTCCAAGGCTATGTGGGACTACAGTCTTTTAGGTATCAGCACAGGTAGCCATAACAGGTGAAAGTCAAAGTGGGAGAAAAACAGCAACCATAAGGCCTGATTCAAGATTGCCTGCCAGAGATTCTCAAAGTTCTGGTGGTTGGTAAGAACCAGGAAGGGTTGCCAGGGATCCCTCTAACCAGTGGCACCACTTCTCCAATGCCTCTTGATGGCGAGTAGCTCATGGCTCCTGATAACATAATTGCCCTCTGCTTCCAATAGCTTGTGGGAGAGGAAAGTGCAAGGGTAAAGTTTACTGGGGCTCCCACAGTGCTGTGATAACACTGCCCCAGTCCAACCTCTGATGCATCCATTTCTACCACAAACTGACAGGAAGGTTCTGATACTTACAAAATGAGGGCATTAGTGAATAGGATTTTTAATTTGAAAGAGGCATGTGGCAGATGCCCTTATCCAGAGTGACTTACAATCATTACTTACCAGGACAGTCCTCCTGGAGCAATTAAGGTTTAAGTGTCTTGCTCAAGGACACAAGGGTAGGAAGTGGGGGTTAGACACACAAGGGTAGAAACTATGTGGCCATCAGGTTCACAGGCAAGTGTTTTACCCCCTAGGCTACAATCTCCATAGTGGGTAAATGCTTCCCTAGCAGTGCGGGCCATGGTAAGTTTTTTGGATTTGCCCTTTAGGAGGTTGGACAGAGGTGTAGCCACCAAACTGAATCCCCAGCTGAACCTAGACCCCAGAAAGTGCTGCATTCAATTTATCACGTGAGGCTCAGGCCACTGAAACAGCAAACATCTTGTCTATAGTAACTTTAAAACCACATTTCAGTCATAGCACAACTTTTTCAGCAGTTTGTGCTACTAGCCTTCACTCCTAACACAGTGAGCCTTGGGTTCCCAGGAGCCTGCCATCTTCCCTTGGACCACCATTCGTCCCCACAAGACTTGCTCTTGGAGGTGCTCTGATGCTTCCAAATTTTTCCTGCTTCCAACACATCAACAACAAGAGCTGTTCACTTGCTGCCTAAAATATCCCACTCATGGACAAGTGCTGCAATTGTATCAAGATATTCAAGCTATATGTACATAAACATGTATGGGATTGAACGGAAGGTCACAGTATTTCCGACAGTCCTTTTAAGGAAGGCTTCAGTTCTTGATCAGCAGTTTTGTCATTGTGTAACTTCAGTGCAGGAAGTAGGATTAACTTTGCGGCCTCAATGGTGATATGGCGTACTTCACCCGGAGACCAGGATGTTCCTGAAAAGAGGAGCTCCTGAGTGTCATGGTTTGTTCGTGGCCAAGGGGTCAAACCATCAGTGTGACTTCTTTTATGGGGAAACAGAAATCAAAGCTGAGGAAAGCTGAGGCTGGTCATAAGACATAAGGCATACCCAGCAGTCACATTAGTTTCAGTTTACTGTGTTACGCCACAGAGATAGGGAATGTTTGGATATGACTGAATGCCAGTGTGATTTTCCCCCCTTTTCATCCAGCACCACATTTAAGCTATGTCATACCTGACCACACACTCCCACACACACCCACAATTCACATGTCCCCTCACATGCTATGGTTAAAAGGTCTATCAAATATAAAGCACAGCAGGAGCAGTGCTACACTAATCAAGTCAGCAGGAAGACACTGTAGAATGGACACTGTGCTGTGGATAGCGCTGTTTGTCCTCGCAGTAGGACTGTATGTGCTGTGCTCTCTTTATCTGCTGCGCAACCCTCTGGCTCTCCACAAGAAGAAGCATTTAGCTTTTTACAGCAGACATGTTTCCCACAGAGGCGGTGAGTAATCTTGTCTTTCTTGATATTAAAATAGAGGTGACTTTATCCAACAAGTAAACAAGCTACAGTTTTAACATTTTTTCTTTCAATTTTGTTGAAAGTAATTAACCATTGACAAAGTAATGGTTAATTATCATTATATTGATACAATGAAACATATGTATGAGGAAATGTTGAAATATATCTTAAAAATAAAATGAAATATGTAGTACGGTTTAGTATACATATATATTATGATTATTAAGGGCTGTCAAGTGTCCAGTTATTAGAGACCATATGGATAGTGTTTTTTTTCAGGAGATCTTCTGTTTGGCTCTTCTCGATTGCTTCTTCTTCATATCTAGGCTTGTTTTCCTTCTCTTTTGAACATTTTTATTTTTTCAAACAAATTGGATCATTTGGGTGTTAAGTTAGACTGATTTGGTCAAGAAACCATTTGTTTATTCTTTTTGCCATCCAAGCTTCTTTCAAAAGTCAACACCAAATTTCAGAAGAATAATTACTTTTCCTTTCCTGCATTCCTGATGTTCATTTGAGGGAGAAACATCATGACCTCTTGAGATCAAGCTCCTTTATTTTTGAACCATGTCTACACCACTGCTGCTCACTACTTCTGCCTCTTTGCCATCAATGGTTTGCCATCAGCCTTGGTTTACCTCATGCTAAGCTGAAATACCATCATCTCCCTGTGTTCTTTAACTTTCCTTATAAGGTCCTTGAAGTCTTTCTGATTCTATTGAGTATGGTGTCTGCTGCATATTGGAAGGTTTTTGATGTTTTGTCCACTAATCTTAAGTCCTTGATCATCTTTCTCTGGTCCTGTTTGACTCACATGTTTGAGATTCAAGTTAAACAACTTGAAGGCCGGTTTGTCCATCTAAGATGTACTGAGATGTGTTCTGGTCTTGTTCTGCAGGTGCTGGGGAGAAGTTAGAAAACACCATTGAGGCTTTTACACAGTAAGTGAATTCGGTTAAATTCAGTATATATTTTGGCATGACTGTATGAAGTAAATTACTCCAAAATGAAATATAGTACAAAAGATTAACATTAATTTTGTACACTTCATGTTCAAGTTTATGTTTATTAACATGATTGTTCAATGAGGTTTACAGAACTAGAATACAAAGTAAAGAAACATAGAATCAAATAATGGAAGAAGTAAAAGAGTACATAAAAGACAATTGAAAGTGCACATGTTTAAAAGAAGGCAGAAGAGAGTAGTGCAGTTTTTTCAACTTTTCAAATTCCTTTTGTTACCACTTGGGTTTCATAAAAACATTTAAATAGTTCTTTCTTTAGAGAACCATTTTTGTAAATGAGATGTGTGAGTCCTGAACCGTATTAAATTCTAAAGGACCTCCACAGCAGCTGGTGGCCTAGTGGTTAGGGTGTTTGCCCTGCGAGCAGAAAGTAATGGGTTTGATTCCCAAGACTGCTAGTGGCACCACTGAGGTTCTCTTGAGCAAAGCACTGTCACCTCACACTGCTCCCGGGCACTGCCCGCTGCTTCACTTGGTGAATGGGTTAAAGACAGAGGAAGAATTTCACACTGTTTACGCTGTGGTGTGTTTACAGAACACAGAACGGTCACTTTCACATAAAAGAAAGGTTTGAGGAAGAAATTTTTATATACTGATAACCTTTTACATTACTTGCTACTTTTTCAAACATTGTTATCAGAGAGCAATGAAAAGTTGCTAACAAAGCAGTCTAAAGCAGAAGTGCTCAATCTTGATCTCCTGAAGGCCTTGATTAACTCAGGTGGTCAGGTGTCTAGAGGGCTGTAGACCACGAGGTTGGAGATCCTGGCTCAAAGCACTGAAATGGAAAACTTTAAACATATTCTTGAATAATAAAATCAACATTTAATCATACAGGTCAACAAAAAGATTTTTTGGTAATTATCAGAAACCACAACACACTTTTCTAAACCAGTTTTTATGTTGATTTCAGATCTGCTTTCAGATTTTTTTTTAGTCACATCAACTTTTTGAATGATGATATTAGATTTGCAACAGACGGGTTTTATTAAACCTCAGGCACTAATCAAGTAACTGTTTCAATATTTTCAGTGTGAAGTCAGACAGACCACACTGTGGCATAGATATAATGATCAGTGTCAGTCAGACACCACTGTTTCTTCACAAACACTCA
>JBBPDB010110003.1:0-20231 GCA_037974465.1 Brachypetersius altus
GGAATTTTTATTCAAGACGTATTGGTTTGTATTGCAATAAAGGTAATGTCTCCACAAAAAAAGCATTTTTTTTCTTTATTTCCTGAAACAAGATTAATTTTTTTTTTTTTTTTTTACTAAAACAAGATAACTTGTCTTTTGCCCAAATATAAAACATCTTGGCTTGTCAAAAAAACTTTTTTTTATTTCTAATTCCACTTGAAATAAGATTTTTAAAAGACAGTCCAAGGCATGTTGTCTAAAAAGGAGGTTTTGCTTTTGGGGTTCTTTGTCTTGAATTAAGATGTTTTCACTTGAAACATGGAAAATGAGCTTTGTGAGATTTTGATTTTTTGCAGTGCAGATTAATCAACCCGATTTATTAATCAAATATATAAGTTTAAAACAGTCATTTTAATCTGATTATGTGTATTTTTAAAGTTATCCTCCTGAGAAGGGCTTAATTTTTGTGACCAGATTATATAATCCAGATTAATACCTTATAATACCTAACATCCAAATGTAAGAAGGATATGCCCATTCAAAGAAGAATTCAAAGTGTTGTTATGCACATTGTGTTACGCTCAGAGGAACCTGAAGTATGGAGCTACATAAAGAAGTGACGCAAAGAGAAATTTAAAGAGGTTCTGGCCCCGTGTGGATTAGTTATTATAATGCATTCATTATATTTTTCTTTGATTGACTCTAAATAATTTGAACCATCAGAAGCAGCCTCCTGTGTCACTCAGTGGTGTTCCTGAGAAACGAGTGGTCTGCGGGGACAAGAGCGATTTGATTCTTTAAAAGACAAATTAGATTAGACCCCGGACCCCGTTCTCGAGTTATGAGTTCTGTCGACACTACTTGTACACACACTTACCCTTGTTGAGAGGGTTGGGGGCTCCTCAGTGTGCATTATCGCAGACAAATCAAACTAATCAAGCCCAGTGGGGGGGATCGAAGACCTTGGCTAAAATCAAAAGGAACAAAGTCGATTTGTCTCGCCAGGCTCACACGTCTCAGGTAGGAAAAAATAATTATCCCGCCTTGAGAGTCTTCTCATAAAAAGAGCTCCCAGCGGCACTTCTCCACTTCTTTTCCTCCACCGCCTCGTTCTAAAGGAATGTTTTCACTCTGCTTGTCAGCATTCTTAAAACCTCTCCAGCCTACGGTATATTATTTCTTCGCCTCCCAGCACGTCCTGTATAACGGCGGAGAAAAATGAGTTTGAGTCGCCGTCTCTCCTCACATGAGCTAATGCCACTCACAAACTTAATACTCATGACAGTGCAGCTTCCTCCGCTGCCATTGTTCCTTTGAAAATAGATGACAAGCCTTTGGTTATACAGTATCAGCGATAACTTTAATTATTGTTGCAGTGTATCGGTGCATTGCAGTGTATCCGTAATGCAGATGTGTGTGTGCAGCTATGGGTTTAAGTATTTGTGTGGAGAGTTAGCATGATCATATATATGGATGGATTGCCATAAAAAAGTAAATGTTAGGCTCTTTGATTCATAACTCATGTAGCTCCTCTTAATATTCCTATACTTAAGGTATTTGAAAACTAGTATATTTTTAACAGAATGTCATAAACAGTGTCTATATGTAGGAAATGTCTGAATGTACCCATTGTGATGATATAGTTTAAGATCTGTTTTGCCAGATAGCTCCTCCAGTAACATTCAGAGTTATGAAAAAAGGAAATAATAGATTTTAAGGGTGTACTCACACTAGGCACGGTTGCCATGAACTGGACCCGAGTACGATTGTCACGTCCCCTCTGGCCCCCTCTGGCCCGCACTCACATTAGATTTCTGCATTCGTGCCGGAGCACGCTTACGTCATTATGATGCGATGGTTTCAGGATAAACAGGAAGAGCGGCGCTCTCGCCGAACGCAGTGGAGTCCATCGCTCTGTTTACTTTTTTTGATAGTAATTTTGAGTTGTTTGGTCCACAGCCCTCTCACAGATTGTTGCTAAACAGGTCTATCGCTTTTGTGGCACGAAAAATGGTTTTGGAGCGTCGCAAAAACGTGGCGTCATGTATCCTGATCCATGCTCCAGCGCGGTTAGCGCTCACACTACATGCAAACCACGACGGAGTCCAACCGAACCCTGCTCTGGCCCACCTCTTCCACCGGGCCAGGGATGGCTAAACGAACCGGGCCCGGGCACAGAGCACTCACACTAGTCAAACGAACCGCGCTTTGGTGGTCAAACGCACTTGGGCACGGTACAAACTGCCTAGTGTGAGTACATCCTAAATGACCACACTCAGCCAGCCAGGGAATCAAAATGTACCATGTTAATGTGATTAATCACAATCCATTGTGTCATTAAAATATTTTTGTTTCCTCATCTTTTATGGAAGTTTAGTGAGTCGTGTCTGTTTATAAGTGCTTCTGAGCCTGTCCTGTGATTGACTGGTGTCCTTCCCAGGTTGTTGCTCTGCCTTTTACATTATGAGCAGTGAGGTATCCTTCAAATTGACCTCGCTTAAGGAAAAGCAGCATAGATAATGATTGAACGAATGAATGAATTATAATATCAGAACACCCATCACTAAGTGAAAATAACTGTTCGTCTATATGTACAGGGGTCTCAGCTACATGGCCACGTCCCAGTTGTAAACTTTAATTTGTAAACACTAATTTTGTTTTTGAGTATTAATTAAGCTAAGCGTAATCAGTGCTGAGTAGACATATGAGTGACATGGCAGTGTGCTAATTGTATACTAAGCACCAGTTCTCACAGTATATTCAAAGCTGAACACACTGGTGAATGACGGATGAAACATGGAAGCAGGGCTGTGTCCCAATTGTACAGCTCTGGAAAAAATGGGCAACCATTGCAAAAAAGTTCAGTTTCTCAGGGTTTATCTTTCATCATTGCAGCAGACAACCTCTTGCCCTGCCATTCTCCTCACAGAACCACCCACTTCATTTCACTTTCGGAAAAGCTGTAAAAGAATCACTTTAGGCATCTGTTCTTGTCAGCATGGGTGAAGTTCTTCAAATACTGCCAGTATCTGCTTTCTTGTTGTGCTGTGAGGTCTGCCAGCTGATCAAGGGAGCATACACACATGGGATCCTCTCCCATTGGGCTTTTACTCTGAGTTGTAAGGGCTTTTTCAACATAATACATTTAAGTGGCATCTGACACCTGCTGTATGAGTAATACTGAATCCAGTATGGAAAACTGAATGTACACCTCCATGGTTTGTGGTGCTGACATAGCAAACCCAAAACAGATGCCTGTAGAAATTAGATGTAAGAGAAAAATGCATTACTTTAAGATAAAAGTCACACGTGCAGAAAACAACACAAAAATACATTTTGTTACACACACCCATGAAGCATCTTCAGAAACTATCAAAAATCATTGGATTCGTTTGATCATATGGGGAACACTTACTTTGAAGTGGTGGACTGTGGTGAACCATGGTGTATTAGATTATAGACAATTAAAAAACAATGTCAAAATGGGACAAGGGTGAGGTTGTGTATAGCAGGAACATGGTGTGGGGTGGTGCCCTAGTGGGTTGGATCCTTGCCTCTGGACCAAGAGGTCATGGGTTTGAATCCTACCTTCAGTATACCACCACTGGGTTCCTGGGTTCCTTTAACCCCAAGTTGCTCCAGGGAGACTGCCCCCTATAGTTAGAGAATGGAAGTCACTTTGGATAAAAGCGTCTCCTAAATGCCGTAAATATAAATGATGTGGACCCGTGCTTTAGAAGCCATTGTGAATGCCATGCATGTCAGTGATGGCTTAGCTCTGTGGTTAAATAAGATAAATGGCTGAATGACACAAACCGGACCTAATGTGCCTGTCTTTCTTCTGTCTCACTGTTTCTGCCATCTGTTTGTCCATATTGCCCGGCCCTCCCTTCCGCTCAACCTCCCCTGCCTAGCCTCTGACGTCACCGTTGGCCTCCCCGTTGGCGTGCTGGTGGCGTGTGGCCTGGCACTGCTGCTGCTGGTTGCATTAGCCTCCTGGAAGCTGTGCTGGGTGCCTTGGCGCAACAAGTCTATTTCCTCCAGCTCCGCTCTCTCCCCGGACGACTGCCCGCCCTCCTTGCAGCCAGAGGTGGGTAACATAGCTGGTATCCTATGAGAAGCAGTTGTGGAGGATTAAATACGACATGCATTATGAGAAAAGTGATAAAGAATCCGGGCTCTGCTGAAAACATTTGGATCACCCCTGTCACTGCCCATGTTTACTTCAGTGAAGTATTAAAAGTAGTCTAGGAAAAAAAACTGCCTCAGTAGGACCCCCCTTTATTACGTTTGCAGAATTTCACTTTCATCTCACAGTTGCTTAGGATTTTCTTTTGAATAGTTCATGTTTCACTCCCTGCTGCTTGGGGAACCCCCCGTTGTGTGTGCCCTCTGCTACGCCATTGAAAGGATGAAAACGAGTAAAAAAGTGTATTTCAGAAAATGTAACCATTCTCTCTCAAATATACTTGCGGATAAGTGAAAGTAGTATCATTTGAAAACTTTTTTAAAGTGCATTAAATTGAAAGAATGTAATTTGGGCAGTGGGTGGTCTAGTGGTTAGGAAGTTCACACTGAGATCAGAAGGTAGTGGGTTTGAATCTCAGGACTGTTAGTGACAGCACTGAGGTAGCCTTTAGCACACTGCTCCCCTGGAACTTCACTGGTAGAGAAAGAATTCCATATTGTTCACACTGTGTGCTGTGGTGTGTTCACGCGTGACTATAAGGGGCCACTTCACTTTCATTTATTTACTACTAGGGATGCAAACATGCCTTGGTTCAATGCGGTGCATCAAGGGGGATTTTCGAGTTTAGTTTGTTCTAATGAATTATAACAGTGCACTATTTGTTCAGGACAGTATAATGGTTTAAAGATATTCTGAAACATAAATGCAAAAAAACCCCCAAATTGATCATTTCTCTATTGTAATAATAGTTATTTTAGTGAAGTTTGCGTATTTGTTATTTGTTTATATGATTTCTAATTTTAAAAAAAATGATGAGGTCAGATACTTACCTTCTGCTTGTGCCTCCAGCTGCCTTCGCTCCTGCCCAGCCCGCAGCAGCCCCTGATCGGCATGGCCGCGGAGAAGCTAAAGGAGTCGCTGTCGCCCGTGGGCTTCCTGGAGGCGGCGGTGAAGATCAGCCACACGTCACCTGACATTCCAGCTGAAGTGCAACTCTCCATGAGGGAGCATTTCCTGCGGCGCACGCAGCGCATGCAGAGGCAGACCACCGAGCCAGCCTCGTCCACCAGGTGAGGCACACGTACAAGCCTGTCACACACATTCAAACCTGGGGAAGAAAACTCAGGCCTTTCATCTCACGCACAAATGCTTTATACATACACAGCCCTGAAGTAACACACGATTATATTCATACACTCTTATTCACATGGACATGTGTTGCATTGGAAGACTTCATCTTCTGAACATTTGGACAGAATTTCAAGTGAAAAACTAGAACCAGCAATCTTCTGATTCACTGTCCGGCACTTTACCCCTGGACCACCTAGGAGCCCTAACTCGCTTCACTCCGGGGGGTTTCAGAAAGGAAGCAGCTCAAAATGAATGGGTAGAATAAAAAAAGAATAAATAGTAATAATAAAACTTCCGCAACTGCATTAATAATATCAAATAATTTTGCTGACACAGTAATTTTTTCATCATTTCTATGTCATGTCGCCACAGTGAAGGAGGACACAAATGCAGGAATACACAGAAAGCACATAAGCAGTCACTTGAAGACCTGAACCTTGCTTGCTTTTGTCTTGAGATGAGGGCCTGTCGGAAGTACTGTTTTCCTCTCGTAAAAGAAAAACACTAGACTTCTGACACTCCGACCCTTGCTGGAGATTCCAGGCTGGAGGTGTTTCAGCCGCATTGGTTACTTCTAGAAAGCACTTCAATCAGAGATCACAAGACCTAGATCAAAGGGTAGGACTCCTTACTGCTCAGAGCCAGTGGCAAGCCTTTGCAGCTAAGCGAGTCCCCATCCAAAGCACAAGTAAGAACTCTACTCTAAACAGGGAGATCTACTGCAGCTAACATGAGGCTGTGATGTTGGTGACGGCAAGCCGGACTGCTGGAGCAGCTGGGCTTTTATACCTAGACACAGGAGGGAACGTGAACACGAGGGAACATGAACCAGTGGTAGCCTAGTGGTTAGTGACCAGAAAGTCCAGGTTCGATTCCCAAGACCGCTAGGCACCGCTGAGGTACCTTAAACAAGGTACCGTCCCACACACTGCTCCCCGGGCGCTGTGTTCGTAGCTGCCCCCTGCTTCACTTGGTGAATGGGTTAAATGCAGAGGTTGAATTTCGTGCTGTTCACACTGTGTGCTTGGGTGTGTTCACGTATGACAAATGGTCACTTTCACTGAAATCACGAGACAATAATCACCAAGTTAACTTAAGGGAAAAAACACAAGGGTAGACCTGATTATGTGTGTCTAGGGAGAACATGAGGTTCTGTAAAACAGAACCAAAACAAACCTCCACGTGGACGGGGGGGCGTGACAGGAGACCTCCAGCTCAGTAGTCTGGTGACACCGAACGCTGGAGGCATAATGGAGACAGCATGGATGTGACAGGAGAATTCCACCAATTTAAAAAAATTTAATTAAATGGTTTTATGTGTAGCTATAGAAACCTACCAGAGTCTGACTTTTTCATAATGGTGGAGGCATCAACTGCCTCTAAAACAGTGATTGTCAAAAGTGACTGGACGTCTATGGAGCTAAACGGCTAAATTCTTATTTTGAGTTTTTGATTCTCCATGTGTTTACAATGAAATATCCAAGTTCATTGCGAGCAATTTCATGTAATATGTGTCTGTTAATATTGACAGGGATATGCTCCAGGGGTAGATAATGGATGGATGGATGGAAATAGTAATCTATTACTTAAAATACAATATTAATTGTATGTTATTTTAGGAGAGCATCTGGCCCTCACAGTAGTTGTAGTTGACGACCCCCGCTCTAAAAGCTGCCTCACAGAGGTGATTCTGAAGAGCGATGAATCAGTCTGATCCCAAAACAATGTTTTGCATGTTTAGGTCAACTGGTCAGTTCCAAAAGCAAATCAAATATATTGTGTCCCTTGCTTTCTAACACATCCACTGTGATAAATTGTGAGTCAAGTTTCTCTACAATGTGCCACTTCACATTAAAGCGCTCGAAACGTATGAAAAATACAGGAATACATAATACTGTGAACCATACAGTCAGATCATTTAGAGTCAGATCACTTAAGTCTTCCCAAGGTGCTTATTTCACATGGTTCACCGAGGCACAGAGGAGAGCAGCCGCAACAGTGAAAAGGCCTCTAAAGCAATCGGGTGTTTGAAATCCTAATGAGAGCAAAGGGCTCCGGGGAGCTGACTTGCCTACGCACATCTCACATAGAAGGGCTTTAATAACCCATTCGTAAAAGACATCAATCTCACAGGTGGAACAGCTTGATGTTGATGATATCATAAACCTTAAGAGGGATGAGAAAACCGTCTGAGTAAGCTTTATTGCATGGTATAATTTCATGTAATTATACTCTAGATCACTTCAAGGCTTATGGATGAGATTGGACTTATGGGTAAGATTGCTGCAATTTAGGCTTCATTTAATGATCGTTATGAAATATTTATAAATCAACTGCAAAATGTGATTTTTTTTAGCTCATCTGCTTCTTTCTATATTGGCTTTTTGGTCAATTTGCTGATACTTATTAGTGTTTCAGTGATGTAATTGGGCGTATCCACATATACTTTTACTGGGTCTTTCCTTATATGGGCGTGTTTGGGGTAAATCCATTAATTAACGAATTAACTTCTAGACAGGGAAGAAAGTACAATTTTATTGAGTGTACTTTATATCTATATTTATGTGTGTGTGTGTGTGTGTGTGTGTGTGTGTGTGTGTGTGTATACAGCTGCAATCTAAATTCAAATATCACAAATATAAACTGCAGGGCATTCACGTTTTATCTAGTTTGTTGTAGAAAAGTCCCCGTCAGTCCAGAGCATGGAGGCAGGACCATTATAGCAGCTGCAAAGAGGGACCAACTCCATATGAAGGTCTATGAATCTAAATCCAGTCTTTTTTCAGTTGTCCCATTACTTTTGTCCATAAATACAGCCAACACATACAGTCCCTGTATTACTTCAGGGAAATCTTTCAAAATTAAAGGATTACAAAAAACGCTAAAATAATTGTCAGCTTTAAATAAATAAGGCCCAATTAAATAAATACATATATTTGTAGCATGTTTTACATCAACTAAGAGAAAACTGTAAGGGCAACAATGGACTCTGGATGAATAATGTTTGGGTTAAGGATTGTTTAGAGGCTCAGGTTCTCATTCTTAACCTCTTGATTTAGGTGCCTGGGCTGGTGCTACACCACTGGTGCATGTGAACCAAATGTAGACACTTTGCTTGTTTTGTCAACAAAACTGCTGTTTCTGTTGATTCTTAATGTAGCTACAAGCTCCTTTGATAATCCCAGAGCATGTGCTGTTTGTGCATGTTCAGTTAATTGGAAGAGCGCTTAATCCTTCTCTGAATTAGAGCCCGGTTCTTGTTTCGTCCAAAAAAGTGCTTGCTGTGTTTAATTTGCACGTAAAAGTGTAACATCTCATTTATTTTCATGCTGTTGCTGACTAACTGTGAATCCTTTTTTTGCTGCTCATTATAAATAGCAAAGGAAAGCAACTGGGGCCAAATTAATTACACCTCACCAGAGACACGTGCAAGGTGTTTTGAGTTTGGGGGTTGAATTATAAGCAACAAATGCATGATTTTGCCATGACAAAGCAGCGCTGCTGTGTGACATAAATGCTAATATCTGATGGTCCTGGCCATTGATGATTGGGGTGAAAGGGGTTAATAAACAATGCAGTGAAAAAGATGGACGATAGGCTGTAATTATAAACTACAAAGTGATGGACAATGAATAGAAATTCAAGGTACGTGTATCTAATGCATAATTTATATAGAATTTTTCTATATGTGTGTACAATGTGTGTATGAAGTGAATGCACCTATTGTGTATGTATAATGCATGTAAAGATGTTTTGTTATTGTCATAAATTAAGTAAAAACTGGTTGGGAAAATACTGAATATTCCATACAGTTGACATAATTAAACCACCAGGAGTGTAACAATACGTGCCCACAGTTGGATTTTTGATACAGGGCGAACAGTTCAGTATTTTTTAATGTTGCTCTGAACAAAATGTGGGTGTTCAGATGTTACATTTTTAAAGAAAACCAAGCCTAAAAAGAAAACCATGTCCAGAACTACCCTACAACATGGTAAACAATTTTCCTGCCTCCACAGCATCCAATCGTTGAGGCATGCGATTCAGTTAACTGGGAACTTAAGCAGTGCATGCTGCGGGAGGTTTGGAGAATACATTAATAAAACATAAAATACAAATAGAAACTCCACCCTAAAACAAGCTTTACTATGTTTGCCCTAAAATATTTATGGCATAAACAGTTAAAAATGATGGAGGTTTCAGACCCCCCCATCTAAGTTGCAGTACATGCCAGCCACATCCCACATTCTCTTTATGCTTCCTCTGCTCCATTTGAACTGTTAACATTTTGAATCTTTCCCAGTTAATCCATGTGTCCGTCTGTTATCCACAACACAGAGTATGTACTCTAAAAGGGTTTTTCTCTTTTAAAAAGTGCAAAAAACTTGCAAAACCTGAAAAAAAACAGTTTTTTTGAAGAAGCAGCAGCTGGATTCGGAACTACTTACCATTCAGTTCATCACTGAGCAAGTTTCAGCTTCAAATCCAGGACAATCTATAGAGTCCCTAGAGGGATCTTTGATAACTGTTTTTCTCTTCTTTCTTGCTCTCTCTCCCTCTCTCTCTCTTTACATATATATATGTCCCCCTTGCCACAGGCACAGTTCCTTCAAACGCCACCTGCCCCGTCAGATGCAGGTTGGCAGCCTGGATCTGGGAAACGACTACGTGGATGTAGACGTGGACGAGCAACCCACCAGCATCGGCCGCATCAAGCCAGAGCTATACAAGCAGGCGACCCTGGAGAGCGAAGAGTCTGCCAAGAATGGAGGTGGCAAGACATGTGGCAAGATTAACTTCTCGCTTCGCTATGACTATGAGAATGAGATGCTGCTGGTCAACATCCTCAAGGCCTTCGACCTGCCGGCCAAGGATCTGTGTGGCAGCTCGGACCCCTATGTCAAGGTTTACTTGCTGCCCGACCGCAAGAAGTTCCAGACGCGAGTCCACCGTAAGACGCTCAACCCCACATTCAATGAGTCCTTCCAGTTCCCGGTGCCGTACGACGAGTTGCCCGTCAGGAAGCTCCACCTCAGTGTCTTTGACTTTGACCGCTTCTCCCGACACGACATGATCGGCGAGGTTGAGGTGGACAATCTGCTGGAGGTGTCCGATCTCTCCCGGGAAACCTCCATCTGGAAGGACATACAGTATGCCACTACGGTAAGTCAGCCTTTTTCTTTTCCTTTTTTTGACAGTGTTAAAGGAGTACTTTTTCAACCTAGTACAGTAGAGTACTGCATACGTGCTGCATATTTTCTGAAGAATTCAACACATTTCCATTGGCTTCTGTCACTGTGTTTGTCAGTAGATTTTAAGTTCTTCTGAATATGGGAAAATGCATCAAATCTGTAACTCAAGGATAATTGACCATATGGACCATAAGGCACAACAAATGACACTGGTATTAGTATCGTAAGAAGTAAAGCTGTCTTTCTTTATGACGGTCCATCAGCTGGATTTTCAAATTCTCCATACATTTTCATGGAGATTTAAGTCAGGAGATTGGCTAGGTCCTTTTTTGGGAACCAGTATTCAGTTATTTTGGTTGTGTTTGTGGTCATGGCGTTGTTGAAACTCCCCTTTTTTAAGCAAATGAGATTAAAGTCTTCTGTAATATATCTGGGTACATTGCACCATTTATGTTTCCTTCAACAACATGTTTTCCAGCGGTACTTTTTACAGAGAGGGAGCTCCATATTGTGATGCTCCCACCACCATACTTTACTTTGGGTATGGTGTTCTCAGGACCATCTGTGCAACCTTTCCTTCTCTAAACATGATCTGCTGAATTACTACCCAAAAGCTTGTTTTGTCAGGCCAGATGACATTGTTCCAAAATCTGTTATTGTTCCAATTTTGGATCTCTCTGCTTTCTCTCTAAGATTTCTGTGTAGAGCACAGAGCTAACTATGATGCAGTTCACTGTTTATTGTCCTTTGTGTTTTGCTCTCTGTTGTTCCTTCTGCTTTCTAGTTGTCATGCACATCATGTACCTCATATTCACCTGGTAAACAACATCAACAAACTTAAAGGACTGTATGACAGTACTACAAAAAATGAAAGTATTAAAAACAAGCTAAAGACAGAAGACCTGAAAGCCGTTTCAAGCTTTACATTTTGCTTTTGACGTGATCCAGCTGGGTATTACACACTCTACCTCAGACCAAGCGGAAAACGCATGAGCAAAGTTAATTATTGCAGCACAAATCTGCTTTGATCAGGCTTGGTGACTACAATGGTCACTTGATGACCACTGATGGTGAAAAACACTGGATACATGCAGCAATTTGGCCAGACAGTTCTATTTGAAGCAATAGATTTTTTACGCTTTGACAATTTTTAACTACAGTTATTTAGAAACTTGCATGGCTCACGACACACATGGGGTCCCTTAATTGAAGAGCAGAAAGCGATCGATTGATCACACTGGACAATGTCCATGTGTTTTCTTTAGATAATTAAACCCACTGAAACAGATCCATTAAATGCATCAGGTCAGTTAGTGGATGCTGAAGAGCATTCGATGCTTTCAGAAATATCCCCCCAGTAGAGAGCAATATAAGCCTGATTAATATCAGACTCTATTCTCTTCATCTATCCTGATTTAATTAAATAGTAAATCGTGTTTTTCATGTAATAGAGTGACAGTGCAGTGCACTTCACATACAGGAGCTGAAATTGGGTTCGGAACATTAAAGGTCACTGTTATTGTTCTAGGAAGTAGGGCTGCATGACTTGCGCAAAATACCATCTTGCCATTATATTGATGCATGTTGGGGTTGCATTATGCCTCATAATGTACTACAAAACACACTGGGGGCATTATTTTTACTATAAATGCATATTGGGTATATGGGATATGTTGTTGGTAGTACATTCAATATGTTTCTATATTGACATATTATATTTTGAGAAATTCAAATTTGTTTTCCCACCATAAACTCTATCCCATTTTGTAAATAGACATACAGTATCTTAGAATGATGCTCTTCATTCTGATTCATATAATGTGTAACCATTTTTTTCCAAGTTTCCAAATGTGCCATTCAATTCCCAGTCCATTGTCATGTTTTGGCTGGAGAGCAGAGAATGCACTTGCAGGAGTGACTTGTGATACGTTTATTCAGCAAGGCGGGAAATCAGAGAACAAAAGTGACGCTATCTCAGCACTGGCTCGATAATACAACTTCCACATACAAGTCCAACAATAGATATTCAACGCAAAATCCCGTGGCTCAGACAGATGGCTTCCAGAAGATGTGAAAACCACAAAGCAGAGTCACTGCACTGCCATGTACTAGATTCTCTTTGAGAGGGTGAACAGAGGCCAGGCATCCTACAGTGAAGGAGGGGGGTGAGATACCCAGGCTCAGTTCTCCGAGGCTGAGACAGCTGGGGGTGTGGTGTAGGAGACACAGCCATAGAGTCCACAGAGTCCAGACAGGCTACTGTGAAAATAGCCTCTTCTGAATGAACTATTTTTATGATGTCACTTCTATTCTTAAAGTCTGTTCTTCAAGGCTTTTACCTCCATCTAGCTGCCCTAACTGAGAAAACCCCCCAACAATACGCCTTTAAACCTGACTTCTAAATTATGCATCCTTCTAAAAGCAGAGAAGAATCGATGCCCGCTGCTAGTTGCCCAAACTTTTTCCATGCACCCATAAATTGGAGTTTAAGCTTGTCTTCCAGTTTCAAATATTACATGCGGGCAGAAAATGCCCCAAACAGCCTGGTGCATTGGCTCCTTAGTGGTTGGAGGCTCACTCTTATCCCCCAGACATCTGTGATATGAGCCTTGTGAAGGCACACATGGTGGAAATGATTAGCAAAGCAAATCTTGTGCAGCTCGACTGGAGAAAAATCGTGAATCATGTTGTTTAGATATATAAAAAGGGGCTAGATGTCATAGGCCTACCTATTCAAACCCAGACTTTTCCTGTTAAAGTATTTCATGCTAAGCGTGCTCACATTTCCTCTGAGATTGCGGTTGAGCATCCCTGAGGTAGTGTACGGTTAAAGACAGCTTCAGAGCTTCGTCAATAGCTCTTATTTTTCCATGACCCCATGTTAGCCTGTACGCCAAGGAGTGGGTCGATAAGCCCCCTTATTGCTTCAGTGGCGGAGAGCTGTTTGCCCCTCGAACAATGCACACATTGTCTTTGAGCCTTGCAGGTGATTTGGTGCCAAGACTGTGCACTGCTGACAAAAAGTGTTTGCCAAAAGGAAGCAACAGCATTCCTGTTCATGTCCGAGAAGAAAGTACAACAGCCCAGAAGGCTCTGTCACCATGATGTTGGCACTCAAGTGGCTGCTTAAGGGAAGAGCTTGTGGACAAAAGTGGGATAGAGTTGAGAGCTACTGTCAAGTCGCAGCCATCAAGAGCCCCTCGGTAACTGGATGCAGTGCAAGTGGAGTGAAACTGGCCATAAGACAAGTTAGAAAATTCCTCCTTGTCACATCTTTGAGGCTGTTTTGTTGAAACAGTAATGGACCATTGACCCTATACTCTACATGGGAAAGAGGAAGAAAGTGATGTCACTGCAGTGGTGCTTTTTGTCCTGTGCCAAGAAATCACAAAAAAACATTCAGGCACAGTCATATGCAAACATTTAAACATGTTTCATTTAGTGAGAATAAACATACATCCTAATGAGACAAACATATATATTTAGGGATGAAGGGGATTATTTCGTTATTTCTTGTGTCCTTTTTATCTTGTACAGCACTTTGGTCCTTTGTGTTAATTAAAAGTGCTAAACAAATAAAGTGTTTACATGTGACATGTGCTCACCCTGTGTCTTGTGTTTGACCTTGGTCTCCGCCCTGACCCCGCCCTGATCACGCCCTGACCCCACCCTAACCCCACCCTGACCCCACCCTAACCCCGCCCTCTTGATTCCATGTTCGCTGTTGTCTTGTTCTTGTCTCCTCCCAAGCCCAGGTGTTCCCATTGCCTTGTGATTATAAATAATCTTGTGTTTCTGTCGGTCTTTGTGAGGAATACCATGTATTTGCCCTGTTTTAAACTGCTGTAATGTTGCTTTTTGCACTTCGATTTATGTTAATGTTTGCATTCTTGTGTTTGCACATACATTCAGGCTCCAACTCCAAGTTTTATTTTTACTCTAGCATGTTAAATTCAGCAAATGAACTGAACAAATGTGCAGAAGTATGTGCTCTGAGGTGGACCTGTGTTTCTTTTCACTTAGAAAATTCATAAAAATGTGGCTGGTGGTACCTATACATTTACAGACAAGTCTAAGGAGACAAAGTAATGATAGGAAGTTAAAGAGACGCATTCCTTAGGAGCTCTGGCATGGCATGAAAATGTGCTTGGAGTCCTCCCTCATGTTTGTTACTGTGACTGCTTCATTGTGAGTCCTCTCACTGCCAAGCTGGGAACCTTAATGCATCTGGCATTTCCAGCCTCTCAAAAACGCTCCAAGCACGTTTTCCTTCATGGAACGCTGTTCAGGAAATGTTCTGTCAAGATTGCCATGAAAAAACAAGAATGTGGGGGAAAAAACACCATGTCAAATCAATTTCCATTATCTTTGTAACCAGAGGCCACCTGGGCCTGGCTGCCAACTGTGCTACCGAAGGGTTTCTTGCCTTAAGAAATTGTTTTAACACTCAGCCTTGAGTGTGACTTTACATTTTCTCTTGTCGCAGCAAGAGCAGACACAAGTTTTCTGATTCTTGGCTCTGCCTAGAGAAGAGGGGTCACTCTCTTTATATGAATAATTGGTCAGCAAATTGAAACCCTGGAGACAAAAACCAGTAATAAACTTGTTTGGCACCAATCATGTTCGAGTTTCTGATGAAGTTGGCTTCCCCACTTCAGTACAGAACCTTCCACGAGTTCTAACTCTACGTACAGCGTTAGTCCACAGTGTTTTAGGGTGTTTTCACACTTGATCCATTTAATCCTTTAAAGCGAACTCAGATCGATTAGTCAGCCTTTTTTGCATATACAAACACGCCAAACGAACTCAGACCAAACCGAAAGCTCTACCGAAGTTTTCCACAAAGATCTCTGCTGGAGAGCAAGAATGTGTTGAGTTCCTTCTTTTTGCACCACTTCTAGAGGACTGAGTTTGGTTCCTTTAAAGAGGTCTGTAAGTGAAAACCCTCTAATTCTACACAAAGACCCTCTATATCTTTCTCTCCAGGTCGGCAAGAGGAGGATGAGTTCCCCTTTTCACTTGGTTCTTCTAGAGGTTCCCTCCTCTAGCTTTAGAGAGTATTTTCCTCACCTCTGTCATCCTTGGCTTCCTCACTGTGAGTTTAGATCTGGATTTTATAAAGCTGCTTTGTGACAACATTGGTTGAAAAAAGCACCATATAAATAATTTTAATGGAATTATATTGAATGGCAAAGTCTAAGATGTCTATTAACCCATGGTCACAGGACCCAGTTTAGTATGTCTATTTAAGCAGGTATTGTCCAAACCATACAGCCGTCCTTTTTTTCTGGTCACAATTGTCCAGAGCTGTCCATCACGTTTTCTGGCAGGAACCTAAGAAGGCCCATAGTCAGTGTTTGTGTCTGACGTCCCTTGAACAACATAAATAAATGTAACAAAACTAAAACACAACTGAGGTAAAACCTATAGCCTATAGCTAACTGTAGTCTTGCATCATTTGACAGATATAGCATAGTGTAGCAAAGTACACAGTCGCTTCTTTTGGAAGGAACTGATCTCAGGACAGCTTGTGAGATAAAGCAGCACATTCTAACCACAGCTATGCTTTTCGAAGTACTGGGGAGATGACTCACTACTTTTTGATTGAGTTCAGAATTTAAAAGTCTAATCTACACACAAACAGAACCATTCAAGATCTCCTTTTCACCTGGGGGTGGGGCTATTCTCAAACGCTCATGATCAGTGAGAGGAGCTGCAGCTCTCTAATTTGGCAGAGATATTTTTACTGTGACACACAAACTAATGCTAATTATAACAGTTTTTGAACATTGCTAGATTTTGTAATGTCACTATTTCTGACTTCCAGATCAATAAATTAGGATGTGTTCTTCAAAATGGATTCGTCCCACTACTTCTTTGGAAACCCCTCATAACCCCCAATTCCTTTTTACATTTTTCCAATTATGTAAAAGAAATCATTTCTCCCAAAAAAGGTGTAGTCCTTGTAATCATCTTTTTCAGCTTTACTTTCAGTTTTAAAAAGATCCTCTGATACAGGCTTTAGTGCGCTTTGCCTTACACAGTAAGTAATTGACTGCAATATTCAATAACTTCTAGATGAGCGTGTTCTGTAAAAAAAAAGCCGAGCGCTCAGAGATTTGATGGGATTGGATGAGATCAAAGGGATACGATGTTCTTTAAAGTGGTATCGCCTCACCACTTTTCGAATGTCCTCGTAAATGTCATTGTCATTTAATGCGGCAAGTTATTTCTACCAAACCCTTTGTCTTGTGGGCAGCTAGCATTTTCAAATGATGTAAAAACGTTGTTTTAAAAGTCCTTGTTGTCACCATTTTTGGTTTTAGTAGCAATTTCAAAGAGATTACAGGAGGCAGGCTATTGTCACAGAGGCTAGCGCTTACATTTACATTTACGGCATTTAGCAGATGCATTTATTCGAAGCGACTTCCGTTCCCAAACTACAGGGTGCACTCTTCCTGGTGCAACCTGGGGTTAAGGGTCTTGCTCACCCACTAGGCCGTTATTAAATGGCTTCAGTATTTAATAACTCTGATATAAGCACATTTTGTAAAAGAGAAATGCACTTTCTAAGCATGTTTCTTAAACAAGCCCTCATTTTCAAGTGTGGCAGTTGGCGCCTCCATCAAGCAGCTTAAAGCGCTGTCCCTGGATATTAGCGGTCCGCGAGCCAGTAAATCACCTTAGAGTGCGGATAGACATTAAGCCACAACAGGAGTGGAATCTGGGGACCTGTCCGTCAGAGAGCAGCTTAGCTGGCTCATTTAAAGTGATTAGACTTTCCGGCAGTCTTAGCACTGTGGCAAGGATGAGACCAACTCAGGAGCTATGGCCAGACACCCACTCTGTACATCCTTCTCTCACGCTTTAGCATCCAGACAGAGTGGGCCAGCTCAGCCTCGAAAACCGTCGCTGTCACACAGGTTCACGTCTTCGTCACTCCTTTTGACCCGTCTCCAACCGGCAGGCCAGGATTAGCTTTGAGGAAAGCGACGGCCGAGCTGCCAAGGCTGCACGGGTCTGAAATGTTTAATTAGCGGCCGGCTGGAGCGCTGCACAGGAGAAGATCTTTTCTGAGAGGACCATAACAGCTAATTGGCCGCGGTGGCTACGTCTGTCCAAACAGCCTGGACCTCAGCGCTGAGTCACCAGCTTATTAGACTCAAGTCGGCCATCACGGCCAGAAGTGCCAAGCTTGAGCCACAAATACCCAGTCAAGACGTTTCCTAAGACTAATCATTTGACCCTGAACTTAAGCATGTCCGCAGCAGCTGCAGAGTTTTATGCCCCAAATTCGATCGCTCCCAGTTTGAAACTTGAGCTCGCACAGAAGTTTGACAAGTAAATACAAAATATTGAATTATCTACATGTGCTATTGACACGGCTTTAATGGAGCTGAGAACCTTTCATTCCTCTACACTCCAGACCATAAAAAGTCTAACAAATTTCTCTCAACTTTTCAGAGCATTTCCACTGTTATATGGTATAGTGATGCATGCTATGACTGATCCATAATCCTCAGCACCTGTAGTGAGTGATAAGCTTGGTGATTTCATGATGACCAAAGCTGTAGAACCTAAAAGAGTTAAGTTAGTTATAATTAAACCAACTTCCATAATGCCTTCATATAAAAAAATGGCAGTATATTATTTTGTTTTTGTGGTGTTGCCTCAACACTGGAATAAAACATCTTGAAATTCCCTACCTGATAGAATGTCAGTGTACACTGTAATGATCATAATAGAATAAAACGATTCACCCGTCACACAATCAAATAAAATATAATCTTGTCATTTCCCCCCTGCCTGGTTTAGCTACAGTGCTACGTCTCAGAGATCTTCTCGGGTTCTTTCATGAAGTCGGTGGTTGTATCCAGAACCATAATAACTCAAAGAACAATGTTCTTTGGGTAGTTATGTTTTGGAAAAAGCTTTAAAGAACCTTTTACAAATGGTTCCACTATTATTACAGGTTATAGATCTTACCTTTTTAGGTATTCTGCAGACTCCACAGAACCCATCGTTTTAAACTGGAAACGTTCCCTGGCTCTTATCAATAGGAATAATTTACATATTTTGACAGAAGCTGTATAGTTGTATGCTGTAATTTCTCATTAATTTAAATGGGATTTCTTTCCACATCAGTAGCTGCTAAGGGGGGGGTACAGTGGTGGAAATAATTATTTGATCCCCTGCCAAAGAGACAGTATATCAACCAAAAATCAAGAAAAAACATGATTGATGTTTTTGATTGATTTGCATTTCACTGAGTAAAATAAGTATTTGAGACCCAAGCAAAACACGACTTGGTGCTGGTTGGAGAAACGCTTGTTGGCGAGCACAGCGGTGACGTTTCTTGCAGTCGGTCACCAGGTTTGCACACATCTCAGGAGGGATTTAGGCCCATTCCTCTTTACTCTCTAAATCCTTTACATTTCTTGGCTGCTGCTTAGCAACCCAAAGCTTCAGCTCCTCCAAAGGCCTTCTATAGGATTGAGGTGTCCGTGCCCTTAATGTACTTCTTCTTTAGCCACTCTTTTGCTACCTTGGCAGAATGTTTGGGGTCATTGTCAGGCTGGAAGACCATCCACAGCCCATGTTCAGTGTTCTGACTGAGGGAAGGAGGTTTTGATCCAAAATTTGGGCCCCATCAATTGACCCCTCAATGCATTTACATCCTCCTGTACTCTTAGAAGAAAAATAATGTTTCCACCTCCATGCTTTACTGTGGGGATGGTGTTCTTTGGCTCATACTCAGTATTTCTCATCCTGACATGGTGGGTTGAGTTGATGCCAAAGAGCTTTATTTTAGTCTCATCAGACCACAGCACTTTTTCTGAATCATTAGATGTTATCTTTCAATCCGTTATGATGTAATGTGTTACCAATGGTGTTCTGTGGTCCCAGCTGCCTTTAGATCATTAACAAGCTCCTCCTGCGTAGTTCTGGCCTGATCCCTCACCTTTTCTCATGACTGCCCTCACCCTATAAGACAAGATGGAGCTCCAGACTGAGGGCAGTTGATGGCCATTTAATTCCTCTATTTCTGAATAATCGCACCAACAGTTGTCACCAAGCTTCTTGCTGATGGTCTTGTAACCCTTGCCAGCCAGACAATTTTGTCCCTGATGTCCTTAGACAACCCTTTGGTCTTGCCTGTGGTGCTGGAGAGGTTGGAATGGAAGAGACTGATTCTGGGGACGGGTGTGCTTTATACACATGAGTGAAGATCAGGAGTATCTGTAATTGATAGATTGAATGTAATCTGTGTGCAACTTGGGCACACAGCCTGTTTGTAGGAGCCAGAAGTCTGGCTGGGTTGTAGGGGATCAAATACTTATTTCAGTCAATGACATGCAAATCAATTTCTAACTTTTATGTAACATGTTTTTTCTTGATTTTTGTTTGATTTTCTGCCTTTCTCCATAAAAATGAAACAAACTTACAAATTCAGCAGGTGATCAAATAACACAGGTCAGCAAAAAAAAATGTTTTTTGTACAATTTGTACATTTTTTGTAAAACACTTTTTTCTAAACCAGTTTTTCATGCTGATTTCAGATCTGCTTTCAGTTTTTTTCAGTCACATCAACCTTTTAAATTATGAGTAATATTATGTTTGCAATAGACTTGCATGCAGTTTTTATTAAACCACAGACATCAATCAAGAACTGTTTCAGTATTTTCAGTGTGAAGTCAGACAGGCCACACTGTGGCACAGATATAATGATCAGTGTC
>JBBPDB010110021.1:0-20229 GCA_037974465.1 Brachypetersius altus
GTGGCATATTGTGAATGTCGCACAAATATCAGTCAATGAGAAACTACAATCATTGATCGTTGCTTGTACGTGTCACCAATTTGTAGTTTCTCACTGACTGATATGTTAGCAAACATTATTGGAATTATTTTACATGTATAATAGTTGACTTTTAAATAAATACTATTTAAATTAAATGTATTATGGTTGAATTTTAAATATTTGTGATTGTCATTTTTTAAATGTAATATATCATGGATCCCTTAATATTTCACATACATTTCGTTTAAATTAAATGTATTATAGTTTAATTTTAAATAAATATTTTAAATATTTGTGATTTTGTGTCATTTTTTAAATGTAATATTTCATGGATCACTTAATATTTCACATGGATACTGAGGACTGAATGAACATGAATGTTGCTGTAATGTTTTGTATTTTGGTGTTCCAGCACAAAAACAGAAATGCAATGAAATGAATAATACAGAAAATTATTTTTAACTTATAAGTTAAGGAATAAGTTGAAATACAACAAAAGTACAGTCAATGTTCAATGACAGTGATGTGACCCACATTGTCCTTAATGAAATAATTAGAATAACCTGTAATATTGTATGGAATGTTAGATGATGAATATATGCTGAGTGCACTGACTGTCATCCCTGCATTCCATGTATGTCATTTTTACAATATTCGATTCATATCTTTGTTAAAGATCCTCGGCTTGCAGTAGTGACGGAACCCTGGGTCATATTAACCGCTGTTATCTGCAACATAATGACTTAATTCAAGAAGACTAGAAAAGGTACTCAAGCTCTGATTCCTCAAAGCAAAAGCGTTTTGTATTTCTATCGATTCATATAATTAGGCTATAAAATGGTTTTTTTTCTCACCGACATGTGTAAGTCTAATGTATACAAGCGGATACATAAAAACGATATACAGTATACTATAAAAGAAGAATGAAGAAATTGCTGTTATATTGTTAAGTAATTAATCAAACAATAAGACGTAGAAGTATCAACGCGATTAAATTCTGAAACAATTCCAATGTCAGTGCTTATGATTTAATTCCGAAAAGCTTTGTGCTCCGTGGCATGTCTTGTACTGACAGTGGAGGTGTCCTGAGAGTGGAGGGATTTTATTTATCATGCCGTTTCTTGTACTGACAGTGGAGGTGTCATGAGTGGAGGGATTTTATTTTGAAAAGCTGCGTGCTTCGTGTTGTATCCTGTACTGACAGTGGAGGTCATATACATATATATGTTTTTTGGGGGTTTTTTTTATTGAGAAAATCAGCATACAAACAAAAAGCACCATATATTGTACATACAGACAATACAGAAAATCCAACCTTCTTACCTATTAACAACCTTTGATCATAGAGAAAAAAGAAAAAAGAAAAAGAAAAGGGAAAAAAAACATGCAGATGGGGTTATCAAATTAATTGAGTACTAATTTACTAAATCAAATTCTTTCAAAAAGGAGATAAAAGATGCAACCTTTTTGTTTTTAATTAAAGTCAGATTTAACCAACAGGTTTAGGTCGTTTTTCCAGTGCTGTAGGGTTGGTTTCGTCTTATAAAAACGACATTTATGTATATATTGCTTACATAAAAGTAATAACACATTAACACCATCATTGGTTTTCTTTTCCTTCAGAAACATACCAAATAATATCATATTTAATGTAAATGGGGTAAATTGAATTCCACTCGATTGGAGCCAGGCATGAAGATCCAACCAAAAAGTTTGTGTGAAGTTGCACAAAAAAATGGTCCAAATCCTCCACTTCTGTTCTACAAAATACACAAATCTCAGTTTCTATTTTAAATCTATCACCAAGGAGCTTATTTGTTGGGTAAATTTTATTTAAAATTTTGAATTGGATTTCCTTCCCTTTAGGAGGGATAGGGAAGGTGATATAATTAGTTCTTATTCTCTCAATTTCTTCCTTTTGGAAGTCTGTTAGTGTGTATTTACATCTTAGTAAGTTTGGAAAATAAAGACTCCTTAATGTAGATCTTAGAATTCCCGAAATTCTTGTCGTTTCCTTTTAGGTTACAGTTCACTTCCGACGTATGTTCTCGCGAGGATAAAACGAGAGGTGCGAGCTCACCAGACTTCATATTTCCGAATAGTGTTCATTGTCTCCGGAGCGCGCGCGCATACATTTACGTGGCCAGACTAAGTGCTCGTGTGTTATTTTCCTGGTCAGTGTACGTGCACGGGCGTTATTTAACTGGTCAATCTGAGTGCACGTGCGTTATTTACCTGCTCAATCCGAGTGCTCGTGCGATATTTACCTGGTCAGTCCGAGTGCACGTGCTTTATTTACCTGTTTTTTATTTGGACCGAGGTGTCCTCGCGCTTCCTGTTTTTTTTTTTTTTTTAGGTCTTTCAGGTTTGACAGATTGCTTAGAATGTTTTTATTTACACGTTTACACAGAAAGTGCGCGCGGTCAGTCACGTGTGTGGTCCGCGTGAAGAGGCTCGTGGCCCGTGTTTCTGGCTCTCGAACCGCTGAGCTCAGATCAGGCTCGAGTCTTTACTACAGTAACAGTATGGATGATCCCGCGCTGTTTTTTAAGAGAAGCTACACCCCCTCCTCGCGCGCTCAGGTGCGCTCGGGCCTCACCTGAGAGGAGTAGTGAAGGGAGAAACCCTCGTGCTTCATCTGAGAGAGGTTTGATGGCTGTGTCAAGTCTAGAGATCTTTGTTCCAGGCTGGATCACCGCAGGACCAGCCCACCTCAGGTTAGTCTGCATGGTGGACACTCGGTGTTTAAGTTTCTGGGCGAACCATTCTCACCTGCCGGGCCGGTCTGTGGTCCAGGCAGGGCTGGACGTTCGCCAGAGTGAAACCAGCGAGAGTCCAGAGGTCAGGCTGCGGTGCCTCATCTCAGCTCCGCCTGCACTGCTGGTGACATTCCAGCTGTGTTCTCTCCGGTTCTGCCTTAGTTCCGGGGCCGCGGTTCTGCTGGGTGTGGTGTTTAGACTGGGCTCAGTCTCGTGATCAGGTCTAAACTTTGATTTTTACCTCCTTAGGGGACTCTGGCATCATCAGGAGATGAAGAGACTCGGGAGACTGATCCTCTCGTACCCCCGAGGGCGTAGGAGGAGACGGCCTGCCTGCGCTCGGTCTCAGCGGGAGAAGATCTAATCGGAGACGTGAAGCCACTGAGAACCACGAGAAAGAAAGACTGACATGCAAACGTACATTTACTGCGTGTAGAAAAAGGTCCAGATGTTGTGAGCGCTGCCTCTGTGCTCATCCATGTCTCAACATGGCAATAAACTGAGAATAAAGATCACTGATGACATCACAGCTCTCAATGTTTTAGCGTTTAATCAACATGTTCTTCTCGCTTTAACATATGGTTAGAATTTGAGTATGAGACCAGTTAGCCATAAAAAATCTCATTTAAATAAAAGATGATACAAACTGTACATATATGGACCTTTTCCATTAACAGGTATTACATTAGTGCATCACTGTATGCTGTCTTACATAATCTAGCTTATAATAAACCTTTTACTCAGGCAGTTGTGATTCAATGTTTGAGAAAACAGGTGGTTTTTCATTTGGGCCTCTGTTGGCTCTCGAGCGCTTTGATCCTTTTCTCCACTGTTTCTAGTGTCTCTGGTTAAGGAAACCGTGTTCAGGGGCTGCAGATGAGAAATATTTTGTAAAGTAAATCTGGCTAGAGAAAGAAACCTTGACCGATCACATGGTGCACATACCCACAAAGCTGTAGAATTACAGAATAGTTCTATTTGCTTATAGAAATCCATAACTGGAGTTTAAGCATTTGAACAGTTTTTGTTTTCTGTTTATTACATGTGATGCTAAAGGAGTTGAAGAAGGATTGGACATAAAATACTTAAAAGACATGTTCGGTATTTGGTTGCAGTCTTAACCATAAGAGATTTGGTGAAACAAATTGAGGAAAAAAGGTCATTAATGCAACACAGTATGGGTGTAAACTATATTCACTTAAAGACTTTTACATCAAATCTAATTTACTGGAATATACAGAGACAAAAACAGTCCAGAAATGTAAACAGGAAACAAAAGGATATATTGTTTAGTGATTTTCCTCAGAGCTTCTGATGCCTGATTCTGGAATGATACTAAGCTCTTGCAGCTGCACGGGTCCTCGGGGGGCTGAACTACAGGAGAGGTGAAAGAACACTGATTTAGAACATAGATCAGAAGTTTAATGATGTGTAACTTGGGTTCCTTTCATGGCTAAACTGCAGTCAAATCAGAAAAGGTCACTTTTGGACTGAAATGCATTCACACACCAAACCAGGACTGTCTAAAGAAACTGGGCTGAACTGGGCTCTCCTTGTTCTGCAGGCCTGGTCTGTGTCTGTAGTGCTGAAGTGTTTCTGTTCAGGACCAGTTGGTGGCAGACAGACACCACAGGCCCAGCCTGGCCCGGAGGAGCGGAGGATTAAAGCGGAATCAGAGCGGAAGGCCAGTTTATCCCCAAACCCTGTTACATCACTTTCATTCAATGGAAAAAATGAGTGGTGTTTCACACCAGGGAGACGTAAACCATCAGTACATCAGTACACAGACTCCACGGCGCACTATACGCTTTCCAGAGCCCAGCACAAGCTAATCTGCACTTCAGGCCTGTAAGAAGTGAAGGCAGCGCTGCAGTCAAGAACAAGGCTTTACAGAAGACAAGACACTCGAGACTGATTTACCAATTACTCAGCAATTTCTCATGAGAACAATCAGAATGGCACAAGAACAGTCTGACCTAATGACCTCCCTAAGACTGCGTGGACTTCCATGGACTGCGCGGATTGGGGTGTAATTTAAAAAACGTTTAACAGTTTTACTTTAAACTCTTATTTACAAACAGAGAGAACTTGTTTTTCAGAATCAGGGGGGCTTTAATTACAAACCAGTTTTAAACCAGTTTTAAATCATTTAAACATGTTCTTGATAATCAGCAATGCTTTGGCCTGATGTGCCATGGGCTTGAATACGGTCTCCTGGTTTCAGGACTCTGCTCAGTTTCTGCCGGCCTTTACAACTGTCAACAGTTTTACTCGAGTTCTGGACTTCAGACAGAACCTGCAGAATACTGATTCTGAAACTAACTGACACCAGGTGTTTGTGGAGCATCACTTTGGTACCGTCGCATTTCTGGAACTGGCTCTTTAGTTTCTCTGCAATCTGCTCCATATGGGTGAAGTCCTGGATATAGTACAAGTGTTTCTCCTCTGGCTGTGATGCCATCACTCTCAGCTCCTCCTCTAGAGCGTTCCCCACACCCACTGCGTAGATGATGATTCCTGGAGAGAGACACAGCAGCCTGTTCAATACCCACAATGTGCAGCATATCGGATTAATAATATCTGATTAATGTTCACAGTGGCTCTACGAACATATTTGGCACTCCCTCTACCCCTGCATGTTACTGGTTAAAATGTGTAAATGAAAGTTTAACCCGACAGTAAAGCTGCTTGCTTTGTTAAATTTTACTTTAAATCAGTTCCATGTGAGTAAATGTGAGAGTGAGCACCAGCTGATTTGGCCATGGAGGCCCATTTGGACACGTTGTCCTGCGAGCGTCCGTCCGTGAGGAGGACAGCGGCGCGGGAGGCTCCTGCTCGGCTCTGGCTGAAGCTCTGCTGCACCAGGTGCTGGAGGGCGGTGCCGGTTCTGGAGCCCCGCCCCATGTAGCGAACTGCTGCTATGGCCCTCTGGAGCTCCGCCACACTGAGGTACTGACCCAGAGCGAATTCATTTCTCACAGAGGTGGAGAACTGCAGGAAGCCCACCTGAGTACTGCTCGGCAGCGCCCCCACCAGGTCAATCAAAAATTGCTTCACGACCTCAAAGTTCTCCATACCCACGCTCTTAGATCCATCAACTACGAGCATCAGGTCCACAGCCTCAACTGAACATTCAGGCTCTGGGGAAGCAGAGAGGTGGAACAGAACAAAGTTCAGTTCAGTTATATCTAGGTTTAGCAACTTGAAATGATCTGTGACTGAATTATGCTGCACGATGCCATTGTGTTTCAACTTTCTCCATTACGAACAGACCCCCTAACCCCCTAATTTTTTCCATTATAAAATTAAAATGTATAATATAATCGGTAAGTGACTGCAAAGTAACTAAATGTGTTTGTTCTGTTTTTAACGAGTAAACCAGACGATTTTTCACTGTACACGTACTTCTGCAGCTTCTGCGGTCCTCAGCGAGCGTGTAGCCCTCAAAACACACGCAAACGTAAGAGCCAGGCTCACTGATACACGTGTGATCACAGCCATGGTCCACGATCTGACACAGATCCATACCTGAAAGATTAACACAAGCAATACCATTCAAATCCTGGTATTCACTGAAAAATAATAACAGTTCTGCACTAAAGGTCTAGGAGAGCGGACAAACTGATGATGGACGTCTATAACTGGGCAGTAAGTAGAGGAATAAGTAGAAATAAACAATATAGTGTAATTTTGTGTCCATCCATTTCCAAACCTCTCCTGAAGGTAGTGAAGTGACCCTCCAGCTCCTTGCTTGGGGAATCAGTCCTTCAATAAATTTAGTGATGGAATATCACTCATTTAACACAAAAAACAATTGTAGCTTTATTCTAAAAGTGGGAATGACTATTTACCAACTGTGCTGTTTCGTCCAGTATAAATGCTATTACCCATTTATAAAATGCCACATTCTGTATTTAATGGCCATTTCTTGTATCCTAAGGAGAAGAGAGCAAACAAAAACTCCCAAAGACTCATGAAGAGCTCTGTAAACAACCAACAGTTAATTCTATAGAATAAAAAAAGTCTGATAGCATCGTCCTTAATCCCCCGCCCTGACCACAGATAAACATCCCTGGATTAGTAGTGACATCACAGAGTTACGTAACAACGTGAACCGAACTCAGGGCTCACTGTGTGTCTCCTGATTCTCTGTATGTCTCCTGATTCACTGCATTTCTTCTGATTCTCTCTATGTCTCCTGATTCACTGCATTTCTCTTGATCCACTGCATTTCTCTTGATCCACTGCATTTCTCCTGATTTACTGCGTGTCTCTTGATTTAATGCGTCTCCTGATTCACTGTATGTTTCCCGATTCTTTGCGTGTCTCCTGATTCACTGTATGTCTCCCGATTCACTGCGTGTCTCCTGATTCACTGCATGTGATACAATGCATGTCTCCTGATACACTGCATGTCTCCTGATACACTGCATGTCTCCTGATACACTGCATGTCTCCTGATTCACTGCGTGTCTCCTGATTCACTGCATGTGATACACTGCATGTCTCTTGATTCACTGCATGTCTCCTGATTCACTGCGTGTCTCCTGATTCACTGCATGTCTCTTGATTCACTGCATGTCTCCTGATACACTGCATGTCTCCTGATACACTGCATGTCTCCTGATTCACTGCATGTCTCTTGATTCACTGCGTGTCTCCTGATTCACTGCTCTGAACTGGAGTTGTTTTGTGAGTCTGAAGAGCTGCAGTGGCTGGTTGGTGTGTTTTCTGTTCTCAATGTAATTTGGCAACATGGTTTGCTAAGATATAAAACAGTTAAATGTAGTCTGGCTGGTCGTCTTGTGTGGCTTACTCTGGCATGTTTTGCCGCCAGGTCTTAGTGTGAAACCTTTTCTGCAGCGACACATGAATGAGTCTTCACTGCTCACGCACTGGTGCTCACAGCCATGGTCTCCCGCTGCACAGGGGTCCACTCCTGCACACACAGACAAATCTATCATTATTCCTGATTTTTTTGCTTCATTGATTCCGATACTTAGCCAATGTTAGTTTAAGTAACTGTCTACTGTAAAAACTTAGTTAGGAGTGTTGTAGGTTTTCTGAAGAATTCTCTGCTGTGCCCCAGGTGTGAAGTCACTTTAGCACCATCAGAATGAATACCTTAGACTTTTTAAAGATCACATTACACACTGCAGCCCAGCTGGTCATTCAGAAGAACGATTTACAGACTGGCTGGTACAAAACCACATTTAGGCCAATCTGGTAATCTGGTAAATACTGGAATGGCCCTTCTGAACTCAACACTGCTACATTTTCGAGGTTCTATCCAGATCAAAAAATGCTCAACGTTTTTGGTGGAGGGAATCCACAGCATTAAAGGCTGTTTTGCACTTTTTTATTTTGTAGAACTGTCATCACAAAGCAGTTGATACCTTGATTACTTCTGACCACACAATCTGATTGGTTGAGGTTCTACCCACACTGTTATATGATCAACAATTTGAATTATCTTTTGCTGCAGTTGCTGAGTAATGGGTTGCTAACTATCTGCAATTGTCTGTGTTTGCACAAACAAAATGTTTATAGAATGTATTTTATAAACTTAATTTAATTTTACAGTTCCCATTGTAACCTGTTTGGAAAGACTTTAAAGAACAGTTTGACGAACTAGGATTCGCCAGCTCTAACCAAGCCATTTATGGTTAAGGACAGCCTTTTTGCTTTCTCCTTCGTTAATAAAAGTATAAGATGGGATCCTGCATCTGCGCCTTCCCTAAGCTCTCCCTGACAGTCAGTCAATACCCCAAATCATTAGCTGTGCACACACACAACACACTCAATATCAATGGATGTTTTTACATGGTTCCAAAATTGGCTATGAAATGCCAATGATAAAAATAAAACGTAATTGCCTCAGCTGCCATTGCATTCACAGCCTTTTTAAACAATATTAGTTCAGTGAACAGGAACAACAGGTCGTTCTGAGTGACTTACGCTGGCATGTCTTTCTATCTGGGTTTAAGGTGAAACCTTTTCTACAGCGACACCTGAACGAGTCTTCAGTGCTCACACACTCGTGCTCACAGCCGTGGTCTCCCGCCGCACAGGGGTCCACTCCTGCAGAACAGAGCAGAACTGAGTCCCGTCCGGTCTGACTGACACTTATTACTGTAAACCACTCCATGAAGGAATTATGCATACATAAAAAAAAACGAGTGGAATCAAATTAAAATGATAATCAGTAACTGACTGTAGCAATAGAGTAGCAATAGAGAGCGATCAACAAAATGTCATTTTGTATTAGTTGAGTGATTTTTATTTGATATATCGTCTGTTTATATCAGACCACTGTTATTAGAGGAAGGAAGGAAGACGCACTGCGACATGTTTTCCCATCATCCTCCAGTTCAAAGCCTGGTCTGCAGCGGCATGAATACGACTCTCCCACATTCACACACACATGATGGCAGCCATGATCCACTGTGGAACACACGTCGTCCGCTGGAACAGGTCCAGAGAAACACACAGATTCATTCATTCATTCATTCATTTTCTTGAACAGCTTCATCCTCACTGGGGTTACCGGGACCCAGAGCCTCTCCCGGGGTCTACAGGCGTGAGGCAGGGATTCAATCCCCCAACCCTAGAGGTGTGAGGGAACAGTGCTACCCACAGCGCCACCATGGGTCCACAGACAAAGGTATTAATATATATTCACACTTTTGTTTAATCTAATAAGTGTCTGCTTTGGTTATGTGACTGCAGGATGACCCGAGTCCTCCTGGACCGTGAACACACAGTCACCCCTGCAGAGTCCTGAACAGCCCTGTGCTTGTACGGAAGAGTCTGTGAGGAGGAAATGAACCACTTTCCTTCTCAAAACTCCTCACAATACTAGGACCAACATGGTAGAGGTGCAAATATTCAGTGTTTATTTAAGCCTTTACCTTGTTGTTGAGCTGCATGATGTTAAACAGCTGCAAAATGGAGGAATGTGTGTATCTGGGGGCCCATTAACAGTCGGCAGTAAGTTTAAAGGATAACATTTTAACAGGTTTTACCAGGCAGTCACTGGAGAGTCACTGGAGCATGTTTACTGTTTACTGTGTGCTTGTATGTGTGTGTGTATGTGTGTGTGAGTATGAGTGTGTTTGTGAGTATGTGTGTGAGTGTGTGTGTGTATATGTGAGTGTGTGTGTGTGTGTATATGAGTGTATATGTGAGTGAGTGTGTGTGTGTGTGTGTGTGTGTGTGTTTGGATCGCAGGGACTCACCAAGGCAGGATTTCCCATCAGGCTGCAGACTGAATCCTTTCCGGCAGCGACACACATAAGACACGCGTGTGCTGACACACCTGTGATCACACTGATGATCTGCCACCAGGCAGGGGTCGACGGCTACACAACACACACGCTGTCAAACACACTTCATACACACTTCATACACACTTCAGTTTTGAAAACTAATCTCTGCATTTGGAGGAAATTGACCAAAGACTGATTTCCATGATTTTCCGCTCCTTACTCTCGTAAAGGAACTCCCAAGTTACGGATGTGCTCACTTTTTTATAAGTACAGGGAAATTATTGCCAGGTGGGAAAAGACTGAAACTCTGTTAAATGCTATAATGTTGATTTAATGTTTTGCTGATGACTTTCTACTCTTTGCTTTAATATATTTGGAATATCAGGAACAGCGTCAGGCTGTAAATGAGACATTGTCCCACATGGATTTCCCAAATAAATAATCTACTCAGATTTTTTCATTACGTAATTAGGAAGTGACAGAGGGATAGTGTGGAGGGAAAATCTCCTCTGGAAATTGAAACTGTGAATGTGGGGGCAGTCTAACCGATTTGTGTTTCTGTCAGATGGCAGCAGCAGCTGTGTGCCAGAGCTTTTTCCTGAAGAATTGCTCTGGAAATGCTGCATACATGGTAAAGCATACATTAATATGTAACGTTAAATGAGTTTCAGATCTCTGGGTTTAATCTAGATTGGGCAAAATGCTTGTGTGCCATAAGCGAAGCTAATACAAAACTGGAATCCCACACTAACATTTGGAAACCGAGCTTTAGATGCAGGTGATTCAGGAGTTTATACTGACCTGAGCACAGTGTGGAGTTGAACACAGACAGCAGTGTGTCGATTTGACTGAAATTGGCCACTAAGAACACGTGCTCAGAATGCGGTTCGCTTCCAATCGTCCCCAGCATCGCCATGTCAACGCGCCCCACACCCACAGCGAAGATTTCGATCCCGGCCTGCCGTGCGAGCGCCGCATCTTCCTCCACCTGGTCCTGTGGGCGTCCGTCCGTCACCACCACGGCCACGCGTGGCACCCCGAGCTCCACTGAGCGCGCTCCGTTACTCACAGAAAACGCCTCCTGCCGCAGGAACTGCAGAGCCAGTCCTGTCATGGTGCCCGAGGCCAAGTGCTCCATCTGAGCAACCGCGCGCTGGACGTCCTCCTTCCTGACGAAATCTTTAAGGAAGAACTCGTTTTGGATCAGGCTGCCGTACTGCAGGAGCCCAACGCGAGTCCGGTTCTCCCCCACGTCCAAAAACTGCAGCATGTGTCTGATGAAGGTCTTCACCTTCTCGTAGTCTTCAGGCCGGACACTTCGGGAGCTGTCGATTACGAAGACGAAATCCAGCACCTTCCCCTTACAGGTGCTGCCTAAAAAACAGGATTAACCTTCAACAGGTACCAATCCAGCACTCAGCAGGAGACTCAGTGTAGGAACAGAGTGTGTGTGTGTGTGTGTGTGTGTGTGTGTAGGGTGGGGTGGATGGTACCTGGGTGGTGGGGTCTGGCTGCAGTTTGTCTTTCAAACAGACGTGAGTGTTTTTTGTTCTGAGCAGAACACACACAGCAGCACAGCGCCAAGAGCAGGAGGACGACTGGAGTCTTCATCTCATCCACAATGATACACACACAGCTGAGGAGGAGGAGGAGAAATTCAGTAACAGTTACTCTGAGTCTCTCTTTGTCTCTCTCTCTCTCTGTCTGTCTCTGTCTCTCTCTCTCTCTCTCTCTCTCTCTCTCTCTCTCTCTCTGTCTCTCTGTCTCTCTCTCTCTTTCTCTGTCTCTCTGTCTCTCTCTCTCAGGTTTTCTGAATCCAAACTAAAGTTTCTGAACAAAGACCTTCTCTGCAGGTGCTATATGCAACAAAAACTACATATAATCAGCCGACAGCAGGTTAGACCCGACTGTAAACATGTTTCAGCCAGGACTGCTATTTAAATGAGGCACATTACAGGGCAGAAGAAAAATGCAGGATAAGAGCCCTTTAAATATGAACAGAAATACCAAAAAAAGAATCTTACAGCTGCTGAGGAGGATATAAACATCAGGTCAACACAGCTCTAAATGTGAAATGAGGAAACGTACAGTTCATACTGACTACACCTAACAAGATGATCACTAGTAATGTAAATAAAAACTACATAGTTATCAGAAACCCACGGCTCTTTATTTTAAGTTGCCTAAAATTACTGAGGAAAAACAAAACATTCAGGGCTTTAATCCCAAACTGCGTGTTGTGCAGTCGCGTCTGGCAGTCCACGTGAGGAAACAGCGCTGATGGCTTTTCAGGCTGAGGGAGAAGTCCCTGTAGGTTTAGGAGACTTTGGTAAACAGGAGGACAGACAGGTGGAGGCTGTGTGGTGGAAAGTAAATAAGAGTTTATACTTACTTGGATTTAAATGTAATCCACGTATTCTTGAGGAAACTTCTTATAAATTCAGCCGTTCAGAACTTCAGGTGAAGCACGACTGAAAGATAAACCTCCAGATGTTCAGGAGACCCAGATGTGCTGTTGAGCTCACTTTTCCCGCCCACTCTGCCCCTTTCTGACGAGCTCTACTACTGACCAGGACTGTGAGAACAATCAGCAGTGTTCGCAACTGCTAAATGAATCAAAATAAATGGAAACCCATTGCCTTGTATCAACAGTACATTAATTAATGCTAATGTAAGCAGATGTTAATGGACAAATTTCCACCCATCCAATAGGAGTCCATTCGAACCGCCGCCACGGGGCCGTCGCCATCAGATACTTTTTACCACCTCATCACCAGCTCTCTGCAATGAGCTCACTCTGCTTGTATCAAACGGTGCGACCCACTAGACACTGCAACACCCCTCCTCTGTCCAACCCAAGCCTATGCATTGTAGCCTGAAGCCTGTACTCCATGCCTCAAGCGTGGCAGCATTAATTCCCTCGACCTGCTCAGTGGCCAGAGTGGGCAGAAACACCATGCCGAGAGAAGAGTAGACAGTCTGGCTGTGATAGAAAGGTGTCAGAACACAGTGCAGTACCGCTTGTTGTGAATGAGGCTGCAGACCAGTAAGGGTGCCCATGTTGACCTGGTCCACCACCCATAGCAATTACCATGGGCAAATGGGCATCAGAACTGAACCATGGAGCAGTGCAGGATGGTGGCCTGGTCTGATGTCTCTTTCACATCCTGTGGAAGAGTCCACCTGAGGACGAGACGGGACCAGGCAGAGGGAGCGCGATGCTCTAGGACATGCTCTACAGTCTTCATGTCCTGGCATGTGGATATTACCTGCCACATATCACTCTGTTGCAGACACCCAATTATGGCACTGGTGTTCCCTATGGGCTGTGGCCTCTTTCAGCAGGATTACATCACCTTCCACACTTGACAAATGGTTCAGGAATGGTTTGAGATGTTCATCTGCCTTCCTTTCCAAAGTCCACAGATCAAACGCCTGTTCAGGGATTTGTCCCAAATACCACAACACACCTTCAGAGGTCTTGTGGAGTCTTCATGGCATTATATCAAGGGGGACGGCATGTTACCCATTTTTATAATGTTACACTTTTAAAAATTCTTCATTTAGTCTCACCACTTATCCACCCAGTGCTGCTTCTGTCACACCGCCATAAACATGGCTGTCGATCCATGAAAGATGGATTTGTTCGGTTTAAGATGAAAGACGTGTTCCATATTAAACTGATACAGAATGCACTTAACATGACAGATACATTACAAATTAGTCCATTAAGAATGGCAGTGTTACAGTGATTGGCACTTCAGGACCAATTCTGTTTGACATCAGTTCTGCAAGGCAGGATATTGGGAAGTTATTTTAGATGCTAAACTGAGATTAAAAAAACAACATACTCAGTAAAATGCTTTAGGGGTCGACGATTTTATTTTTCAAAGATTTATTCAAACACCTGACAGTGAAAGCAGTCCACCCTGTTTGATATTGATCAGCCTGGTCATTACAAAAGTATGATCAATCACAGCGAACGTCTCTCAGCGGTGAGCACAGAGAGAATGTTTCACTAACTGATCATGGAAAGCATCAGTTTAAACCACACCTACAGAAATCACAAGACTACATAATAACATACGGCAACAGAACAAACAAGATCCATAACAAGGTCTGAATCTCTCTTCCAGGAAAGTGAGTAAAACAGAAAGTGCCTGTCTGTTGGATCGATACTCCTCATTAAACTTCCTGCAGTGAGAAGTGACCAGAGAGGGGAAGCAGAACAGGACTGTCGTCACACAGGAATACAGGAATATGCCTAGTAATAACGCTGTCATAACTGTGCAACAATGTGGGAAAAATGTTAAATTAGCAACAAATAAAGCCATATGCATGTATTTTAAAAATAATACATACTAGAGATTACATTCAGCACCCTAACCCTGAAGAGATGAAGAGGTCAGCTCTAGGGATCTCAGGTAGGTCAGGAGTCCCCCTGTCCCAATGGGAGACAGGAATGCACTCTCAGTGTCTTCAGACAGAGACTCAGCACTGTCTCAGTGCAGGCCGGAGGAGAAAAGTCCAGTCACACCAGTGAACTCAGGCCATCATGAACGGAGGCTGGGCTTGTTTTCCTGGGAGAGTCACTGAGTCGTCATACGGGGGCAAAAGCACCTGCCAAAAAGAAACAGCAATGAAATAATTAACATCTAAACATGTAAAACGAAACTCTTTCTGCAGCACTGACATGAAGCTGATTTTATCGTGATGAAAGGGTATCAGGACTGTCTGGGCCCAGGACTGGGGAGCTGAGGAATTAGCAGCCATTCCAGCTCCGCTCTAAATCCTTTTTATGTAATGATTCTGCCAACTATGAGCAAATAAGGATGAGTCTGTTTTTCTATTTACTCTTCATGTTGTACTGCATGTCCCACAGACCACGTCAACACTTTCGACTTCACTGCACTGCTGTCATGCACAATAAAACACTCACAGAGCAGTTATTAGAGAAATGGAAGGCAGCTGAGGTCAGGGCTTATGAATACTATTTGTGTGTAGCTGCAATGCAGTTCTGAAAAGGTTTCTTTGTGAGATATGAGTGTCCAAATGATCCCTAAAGAATCGAGTAGCTGCAGGTTTTCCTTTTCTATAAGCAGGATCTCACCTGATTGGTCAGTCTTCATATGTGCACCAATGACCTGCAGCAATACGCAGTGAAACGACTGCCCAGGGACTCACTAAACAGTCTTTCAAGGGATTTTGTAAAGTAAGAATAATCTGTTTATGGTTTAACTGTGTGTTCAAGCCGAGAACCATTTAAACAGGTTTCTAATTTTTTCCTGATTCTGATTCACATTTGGCCACGCAGTTAACATCGTGCATGAGGATGAATGTGTGCTGTGTGTAGTTTCAGTATTTTGTTTTATTAGAAGTATAGAATTTTGAAATGTTGAGATGCATGGGAGCTGACAAGTGACAATATATGAAAAGTCACCAAAGAGCAGCATAAGTGTAAATAAGTATCTGTACTGTTTGTGTTTTGTACAAACACAAACAATACAGGGGGGGCGGTGTCTGTGGAATGAGTATATTGTTGTATTGACAAAAAACAAATCTTGCATCCTTGAATAAAGCGAGACAAGAAGAGCGTGAGGCATCTGCTGGAGCACAAACTGAAACAGATCTGATCCTCTTTAGCTGGACCTGGACTTCCTCATAATTACGTTTCTCCAGGTGCTTGATGGAATAAGCGACTCCAGCAGCACCGGACGGCTCGGAATTCTCTTTACAGCTGTAATAGTGACGCTTTTATTCTGCGGTACAGGAGAGTCCAGTGTGTCTGATGTGAGTAACAGAGCAGTTTCACCGCAGTATTTCACACCCACACAACACCACGACCAATAACAAACATTCAGGAGAGTCTGGAAGCTGATTCAGGAAGAGGCTGATGTGAGTTGCAGGACATGGAGAGACGAGGCCGGGGGGGTGGGGGGTGTGTTTGGACCAGTGGCTGCAGATGTCTTTAGCAGGATGGAGCTATAGCCTCTTCACCTCCTTCCTCTTCCTCTCTCCTGCTTAAAGAGCTCAGTCAAAGAACCAAGCAGATGTTTCCACCCCCACACCTGTAGCACAGACCTCTCCTCTTTCATCTCCTGCCCACTCATCTCTTTCTAATTCAGATACATTCATTATTAGTGTGATTGTGTACGTATTGTTTTAGATTGTGTATTAAGTTTTATTATTATTATTATTATTGTTATTATCCTTTTTCTGCTGCATTTGGAATCTCTTCTCCTTATACAGTTTTTAAAATATTGCAACAGTTTTGGTGTCAAAATGTCATTAATATTTGAAGCAGTGCGCTTGTATCAGGGCCTGAGTATAGGTAGTTTTTAAAAATTGTTTTCTGAGGTTGAGTCCCCTCTGTAACATATGGGGAGATATAGAGGATGGTCAGTGTGTGTCGGAAAGAGAGTAGATGACGTCATGGCTAAGGAGGCCCAAAGAGGACAAAATGTGGAAAAGCAAAAATGCAGAGAAAACAAACGTGGAGCAAAACACAGCAGACGTCAAGACGCTAAAGCTCATGCCAGATATAAAATAAAAACATGTTTGTTATGGTTAAATTGAAAATAACCAGCCTGCGAATGTGGCTACGTCCTTAACCATAAATGGCTTGGTAAGAGCCGGTGAATTCATGCCCCCTAGTGGTGCAGCAGTAAAGGCTGGTTATTACTTCCCACACATTGGCTTTGCTCTACTGAGTCTTCCTCTCTTTTTTGCTCTCTGTTCTGAATAAACTAATGAACTAATGGGATAACGCACAGGATTAAGGCAGACAGTACACTAGTGAGTGGAAAAGACAAGCAGAAGAATTGTTTCTCTCCACTTTAAACACTAATAGGATCGGGATCTGCATCACAGAGGTCAAATCTCACACTGTTCACTCTGTGTTCACTTTCTTTAAAGGGGAAAAGGATACTGGGAAGCTCCATTCCAGTTACAAAAGGGGACCAGTCCCAGAAGGACAGCTTCTAGAGAGAATATCTCATTACTCTCCCTCAGTTAGACACACTGTCGCTAGGAGGGAGCAGCCAGGACACGTTCAGGGAAGAAGAAAAAGTATTTTAGAAGAGCTATGACAGACACATGATTACAAGATTACAGCCCCCTGGTATTACACACTATAACAGTCATTCAGAAACATGTGTATTCAGTAGCAGAGACTGGAAGTAGCTAGTAGCTAAAATAAAGAAATAGATGTTTTTATTCTGGCAGTGAAGATCAGAAGTGTGAAAGCGGTGCTGAACTCACGGTGGTGTCATTAGTGTTGGTGATGTAAACCAGGACCTCCGCAGCGCTCCGGCCACTCACGTACCTATAGCAGCTCCACACACACACCATCAGATACGCCTAGAGAGAGACAGCACATCACGGCAGAGCAGGACACAGCAGGCATGAGGAAATGAAAACAATAATTTACCAGAAAATACACAAATCAGAAGCTATTAGCAGAACGAGACATCAGTAGTGTATGTCTCAGTGGAAAACCTCCTCTGTAAACATGGGCTATGTTCGAAAAAAGTGCACTCATTCACTCGCTCAGTCGTTCACTACATAGTGTTTGCTATATAGGGTTTTTACTGTTGCTCTCCATGTGGACCTCTGACACGGCTATGTTGCTCAGGATGACAATTATTTGAACAAACTTAATGTTTCTATACCAGTCAATATATTGATCTCTACTTGTGTTAACGGTAATAAACAGCGCTGTTTAAAATCTGTGCGTATCTATTTTTTCTGCAGCACTGGAGTAGCTGCTAACATGATGGGTTTCGCAAAATGTATTATGCTAACAGCGAAATTTTAAATACACACCAGTTGTAGCTTTACGAGATTTTTAAACTGGTGTAGCTTGTAACTTTCCGGAGATATGGATCCAATTCAAGCATTCATTTTGATAATACTTGAAGATACTGCTGCTGAGACAGAGGAGAATACGTGATGGCATCAGGGCGAGGCGTCTGAGATGTATCTTGCTCATCAGACGTAATCAAATGTGTATTCATGTAGTGTACAGAGTAAGGATGTGGCGCTGCGTTTTTGTAGTGCACTAACTAGTGGGTGAAATTGACAGTTCGACCCTACATAGTGAACGAGTGTACTTTTCGATGGTTTAATCCAAACTAGGCCTAGCTAGCCTGCATGTTTAATGTTGAATGTGCAACATATAGCTTTAGGTCTTTCCTCTGTTACATCTTTACAGATACAGATATGATGTGATGGCAGTTAGTGTAAAAGGTACCTTGAAAGCTAAGATGCAGGTTATAAAGAGCAGGACAATGAGGACCAGACACAGGTTGCTCATGGACATGATCTCCTCTCTGTAGGGGAAGTTTTCTGGCTGTGATACAGAGCAGAGATGTAGTTACTGATCAGACTGCGTATAAAAAGCACATGGCTGGTTAAAGGTTAGGTTTACTGACCAGCTGCTGCAGGTAGTCCTGAATGGTGTTGGGATAGACCACCACACTCACCGCCACCAGAGAGTTCAGGGCAAAGTCAAAGACTTGATACGAGAAAAATGGAATGATCCAAGCAGCATGCAGCTGAAGGAGGAGAGACAACAAACACAATAAACAACACAAAACACTGCGACAGCATCAGATCTCACCTTCACTAAAGACTGGTGGAGTAATAACACACACACTAATATATATATATACTATATCTGTTCCTTATTACACTGAAACGTACCTTATAAGCTCCATAGGTTGCCATCCCACAGATCACTATCATGAGCAGAGAGACTGCAGAAGCAATGCACATATCTGGACAGAAAACAATCATCCTCAGCATTAAAGGGGAATTATTACCATTTCTACACAGTTCAGTCACTGAGTGACTCTGAGCCATTCACAGCGGTTTAGTGTGAAATGGTTCACTGTAAACTTCTGCATTTCTTTACGAAGGTACGACCAAACCACTCCCAATGACCTGAAAACATCTCAACCCATTAATTCTATGATTTTATTCTCCAAAAATCAGTCAAATTCCTCTTAAAAGCAGGATTCTTTGAGATGCCCCTTTATGTTTATACATTCTCTTAGCAGATGCTACCCTTGAAGATGTTTCTCATAAAATGTTAAGAACTAATGAAACGCTGACTTTAAACGTATCTCAGTATTAAAAATGTAGACATATTTATAGACGTATTCAGCCTGCACTGAAACACACAGCAAGAGCAGCAGACTTCGTTTAATATCTTACATTTCTATATTTTTTAGATTTACATGCTTTTATAAATGTTATGTTGAAATGAAATATTGATGAGATGCATTTTGAATTGATTTTATAAAGTTTATTATAACTGAGTGCTGCAATAAAACATGCAGACAGTCAGGATTCAAAGCTTTTATCGGGCAAATAATTCAGACTGAACTCACATACACTCATCTGATATAATGCCAGATTTGGATCAGTGAAATAGGTACTACTCTGGTACTGTGTATTTCACATAATCAGGGTTTGTTTCTGATTGGTTGATGAAACTTGAGAGTAGCTCAAACACATAAACATCCTATAGTCTTTACTGAAAGAGGCTGCGGGTCTGAAGACAGGTTTAAGATTGAAGTTACTGCCGTCTTACTGGCTTCATCCATGACATCAAGGTCGTTGGCCAGCTCGGCACTTGTCAGATGGTACTGGTCCGGATCGCTGAGCGCAGTCAGCAGGATGAGGAGCACCACGGCATTGATGAGCTACAGACACAAACACGTGTAGAGTCAGTACTGTCAAAAACAGTGAAAACACATCAAACAATCCCAAAAATTACATCTAACAGTAGAAAATGCTGAGCTTCCACTTGTACAGAATGAAAGCCTGCAGCCAAACCAGTCCATGGCATACAAGACTGGACACCACTGGTTAAATAAGGTGACTTGGTTCAATTTAACCATAGTCCCTGGCCAAGATTTACATGAACCAGAAATGATGTATATAAAAATAATTATTATATTATAATAATAATAATTATTATAAAAATAATAATACAATCAATATATCAATGCAATATGATGTTAACTGTAGCTAAATTTACTGTTTATGAGCATTAGGATGCAGTTGCTGGGGTCTCTCCTCAACATCCCAACACACTCGGAGTCTCTCCTCAACATCCTCCTCCCAACACACTCAGAGTCTCTCCTCAACATCCTCCTCCCAACACACTCAGAGTC
>JBBPDB010110026.1:0-20229 GCA_037974465.1 Brachypetersius altus
TTCCAACCACTCAGTATTCAGCACCACCAGTATACTGATCACCGCCTGATCATCTGGAATTAACCAACGGAAACATTCCTCTGAAACTGGTCAGGTTCAGGGACTGGACTGGAAATGAGAGTCTTTGAAGGTCCTGGAGAACTATGCCTCAAGACTACATTAAAATACAAGTCTGGATCTCTGGGAGCAAAATATGAAGAAATGAGGGAAGGTTGAAGACTTTTGCACAGTACCGTATGTATATACCAATGTATGTGCATGTGTGTGTGTGTGTGTGTGTGTGTGTGTGTGTGTGTGTGTGTGTGTGTGTGTTCTATGTTTTCTACCCTTTTGTATGCAAGCTTCATAATTAGCCACATTAATAACTGAATAAAAGAGTCCATAAGATAGGAAACCATATTTACCTAATAAATAAAATAGTTTCATATAATATTTAAATTTTATTTCACAGTTCACTCCCCAGTACATTCATATATGAACAATAAGCTGGATATTTTAAAATGAGTCACTAAAACAGTCAGTCTACAGCTTTTTCAGTCGAACCCATTCACACTAATGTTCTGGGGTGTTTAGCATAAGATGCCATAGAAAACAAAGGAGCCAATCAGAACAGAGGTCATTTGCATGTATCAGTCTTAAAGACACCAAAACAGCTTGTTTAATACTTAAGGGATAAAGAGAAGTGACTAAAAGTGATGTCTGATATGAGATGAGTAATTTCATAGGAAAAGTCACACTCTGTGGACAAAAGTATTGGGACACAATTTCAGCCCCTTACTTCCAGTGAAGAACAATCTTAATGCTTCAGCAGACCAAGACATTAGGACCAACATCATGCTTCCAACTTTGTGGATCCAGTTTGGGGAAGAACCTTTTCTATTCCAGCATGGTTGTGTCCCAGTGCACAAAGCGAGCTCCACCCCATCCAGCACCTTTGGGATGAACTGGAACAGAGATTATGATCCAGACCTTCTACTCCAACATCAGTGTCTGACCTCATAAATGCTCTACAGAATGAATGGACACAAATTCCCACAGAAACTCCAAAATCTTGTGGAAAGCCTTCCAAGAAGAGTGGAAGCTGTTCTAGCTGCAAATGGAGACCAACTCCATATTAAAATTTGTGGATTTGAACGCAATATAATTAAAGTCTCTGTTGTTGTGACGGTTATTCTTCCCAATACTTTTGTCCATATAGTGTATCACTACTGATCTCTATTACATACAATAATCAACTCAGTATAGAGAACTCTGAACCACTATTTGTGTTACTAGTGAATTACTTATCTTTAAGTGTTCCTACCCCAGTATTTTGTGTACACAGCATAGTGTATTTCATACAGAGTCTTTTTTCTGATTCAAATTTTTTTGTCGTCTTTTCATTTCAGTCTTTTACCCGATTGGCTGAGCAGGTTTTGCAGGCCAATAAAAAGGATCTTGATGTCCTGCGGGAGTCCATCGAGGACAAGCTTGACCTCACAGCTCTCGAGGACGAGGATAGAGTGTGTGACGGCAGCAGCGACGGCCAAAAGAGCTGCTGGTGTTGAGAGCTGGACTGGCGGTTGCTTCAACATGTTTATTTTTTTCAAGCTGACCTTGTATTCCTGTTGGACGTTGTTTTCCAGTGTCATCGTTGCTAAATTTCATTGTAGGGCTGGTTCGGTGCCTTCCAGGTCATCACTTCTATAAAGAATGGAGATGGAAATGTAGGCCTCTGAGGTTGTGCATCAATTCGTAGTTATCATTCTCAAGTAGGGACTCCAAGTCTGCTATTTCACACAAGAAAAGTGAACACCGGTTCGGAAATCGTACCTGTGGTAATCCAGAATTTCCAGCTGAAACGGGTTTGTTCTGTGTAGATTTGTGAACAGTTATACATAAATGCTGCAAACACACACCCCTGCATATTACACTGGAAAATGGTTTCTTACCTGAAGTCATGTAAAGAAATGAACTCTATTGTGTAAGCACAATGCTGCGCAAAAGTCTTAGGCACCTGTGCAAATTGTTTGAAGCCACTTATTTCTTTCTGCCAGCAAAAACACAAGTGGACATGAGAATAAATGCAAAAAAACAAGAAAAAAAGTAAAAAAAGTATCAGTAAAAAAAAAGTATCGAGATTTCTTTTTTTCTAATGAACACTCTGTGAGCTGGTTAGAGGAACAGAGGTTTGGATCCAGATTTCTACTGCCTCCAGTTATTCGTTGGGTGAATTTATGAAATTCCATAAGTAATCCACCTAATCTATAGAAGTAAAAAGAGCCAAACCAGGTATTTGATGGAGCTACAAGTAATACTGGGCTTCCACGAGGAAAGAGGTCTGGTGGGTAGGATACTTGCCTCTGTACCAAGAGGTCATGGGTTCGAATCCTACCTTCAGGAAACCACAACTGGGTTCCTGAGCAAGACCCTAAACCCCAAGTAGATCCAGGGAGACTGCCCCCTGTAGTTAGGGAATGGAAGTCACTTCGTATAAAAGCGTCTGATAAATACTCAGAACACTTTACTGGACATAAAACCACTGTTATCTGTATTAATGTCATTTGTATATATTGTAATATTCTAATACTAACATGACACTACTGACCAGTAGCAAACAGCTTTTTAGTGTAATTCAGGTGTCCAAGACTTTTGAGCAGTATTGTAGCCCAGCTCAGACTGTGGGCTACCAGGGCCAAAGACACTAGACTGGCACACTTGATGGTTGCTGGTTTGCACAGGGTTTTTGGTGATGGGGTATGGTGCCAGATACATGTGTAGAAGTGCTAGTTTGCCTGTAGTGAATGTTATCCTAGTAACTGATAAGCAGAACCTAAATTCGAAAAAAAAAAAAAAGTGGATACTTTCAGTTCCCAACTCTACTTAGGAGTGCAACATTTGCAGGGGACAAACTTTGGAACAGTTAACTGCATTGAACTGCATTTTGTCCCAATAGACAAAAATGTCACAGACACAGGACTCATCCAGATACAAACAAAAATGACACGCCCTCAGTGGTCTATCATGCTGCCTTCAAGTTTTCTTGGAATTATCGTATTTCTAGGGCTTTCGTAGCCGCTGACGTTTGTGCTGTAGACTGGGTGCCAGTTAGTTAAACTAAAAAATTTTCTATTGTTTGTTACCCATAATACTAGACAGACACATTCACATGATCAGAGAACTTAAAGTGGAGAATTTGCCTTTCAATAATGTGCCCCACTAGAGGGCGCTCCAGAGAGAGTGAATGGGATTAAACTGAGCTTTTGGGCAAAATTCTATTATCCCATCCATAATCAAAGTCACCTATTGGTCTGTACATTAATAGTGAATTATTTATAGACTGGTGACCTGTTCAGGGTGTTTCTTTGCCTTTCACCCTATGACTGCTGGGATAGGCTCCAGCACCCCCCACTACCCTGGTCAACCATAACCTTAAGTCATTGTATGAGGACTTGAAGGCAGCATCAGGTTTTAATTGCAAGGTAGAAGTCTGAGCTCACTCTCATTTAAAAAACAGTATGCTGCTTTTTCAAAATTCTTACAAGAAGACATGAAAATCATGAGAAAAGTATCAATCATTTCCTCAACATCACACAATTCCTTCTGGTTGATGTATCATTCGATGAAATGTAGTTCTTTAGCAGGATACTGATGAAAGGATTCTTCGAAATGGTGTCAAAATTACATCCAGGAAAATCAACAACTTTTGAGAACTATGTCTCCCCAGTCTCTAGATCTTTTTCCTATTGAGCTGCATGGGACAAGTTGGACCAATAAGTTCCAAATGGGTGTCCAGCAAAGGAGACTGTTTTCATGCTTTAAAAGGTCCTGGGAGGGTTTGGGCACAAGTTATTTCCAAAACGGTCTGGAAAGGATGCCGTGAATCTTTGCTGCTGTGATAAAGGCAAAGGTGGGAGTTACTGTGATGAAACTCATGTAAACTTTCACATCTCTTAAATTACACCTAGTGTATATTGTTACACTTGAAGACCAGCCAGTTACATCCTTTCTTGAAATAGAATTTTGATGGAGCAGCTTATTATTTTTTTTTATATCAGAGAGTGAACCCAAACTTTTGGCCTGTAGTGTACGTTATAATTATAATGTAATCAAGAGTGAGAGCTTTCTATGTGCACCTATCGCCTTTTCCTCTAGATGGCACTGCCTGTGCTCAGTTTGGCCTGCAAAGAAGCTTCTGTCCCAAGGCAGCATCGCTCCCAATGGTGCCACCATCACTGCATTCAAATCCTTTGGGCTGGTTGTTTTTGTTTGGACTATTCTAATTTAATATAAGGTATTAGTATAATGATTTAATATAAAGTGATTGATTAAAGGAGCAGAAAGATGGCATGTGGTGATGGATGTGTAGAAGCTGATTATGATTTTTTTCCCTGCTTTTGTTGCTTGAGGAATCCATCAGGTTTACGGCCCTCCTGCAGCCTTTCCTGCTGGAGGGTGCTGATCTCTTTGAGTAGTAAAACTGAAAACCTTCAGAGAAGATCTACAGGAACCTTCCCTGTTAAAGTTTAATCCAAACTAAAGTGGTGTTTGTATTGAAATGTTGAATAGGATGAAGTATTGCTGCCAGGAGAAAGTAAAAAATAAACCCATTTGCGTGTCTTCATTATGTCATTATATCGTAATTATTAAGCATGCAGTAATTATGAGAAATTATTGTATTGCAAGAAAGTATTTCATAAAAACAATTACAGGATGGAACATCTCAGAATACAGAGAAAATATCTTGTTTAAGGTCATAAACAAATCATAGAGAGAGAGAACACCTCATTCTTTTGCGATTAATATCTCTGCTGCCGGATGACATTTTTTATTATGTCGCTTTTCTTGCATACTTTTATAATGAGATGCTTTCTTGTAATTACGAGATGCTTTCATAATTAAGACAGATGCTTTTAAGACTTCTTTAAATAATGAGAGGCTTTCTCATAATTAGATGTTTATTTAATAATTACGACATGTTTAGGGGTTTATTTACAGCAATACTCCACCGAAAAGTCGACAATATTGGAATTAATGTTGGATTTTACATTCATTGCAGCAGAAGCAGGCCAGATGAATCTGATCACTTTTCATACTGACTCCCTCATGTGAAAGCAACATGCACTATTTCTTTAATGCATCTCTTGAAACTGACTCACTGTAAAGTATGCTCTTATAATATTTAAATATGTGTGCAAGTGTTATTATGGTATGTTGTACTGAATGAATTATTATACAGTATATTGCTCACATGTATGTCTGTGTTGTTTGAAACATATTTAAACATGAAAAATCTGGAAAACGAAATACTACCTTAGACTTCTTACGCTAATGTGAATATCCTAACTGTATTAGGCCTATTGTGATTCTATTGGAGAAGACCTTTGTTTATGAATAAATAGATACTCATTAGATATTTTGATCCATATAGTGGTGTAAAATTATATCAATAATACAGGTGTTTATTATTTGCTGAGGAGAGGAATCCTCTTTATTATCTTCATTAGTAGCTGTAGTATGTTGGTACATGCAGTACCAGGCTTGTCCATCAGGGGACAGCACACAATCAGGCTTTTAATGTGGTATGTGTAAAAATTTCATCCTAATATTTGTTTTTTTGTTGAGAAAGTATCATGAGAGAATGAAGCACAGATAAGAACAGTGTCATTTCTCATTTAAAAATGATGTCATTCAGTGCTGTGAAGTCATCCTGAACAGTAGTTCAATATTGGTCCTTGAAGGACATTTCACACAAATAATTTTAGTTTACTTTGCAAAGAAGGTTCAGCAATTTTTAGACAAACAGAAAACGTCTAAAGAGAATGCAAATAAGCCTCTAACCGATCAGTGTTGTGGACAGGATGACCAATCACAGCTCCAGGTGAGTTACTGAAAGTCAAACTATTTTAGTCATTCCTTAATAGGCACTGATTCACCAAGTTTTAAAAGGGCTCATATTCTAGATTTTCCTTCAGTTTCATTATTTTCCATGTTTGGGTTTGTATACCAAGAAAACGTAATTCATAATTTATTATAATTCTTATATGTATTTTTATATATGTGTATGCATCATATACATATGTTTATGTGTATTTTATATATGACATATGTAAATGATCTCTTTCCTGATTCATTCGAAAATCAGCAGCAGGCTAAAAGACTCCTTAGAACTTCAAAATGAATGGGCGGGGCAAAACTGCTGTAAACTGGATGAGAAGGCATACATTTAAATATAGTGGTTTTGTGACATCACAAAATCTGTGAGTTCAAAATGGACTGCGTTTGCAATTAAGTTTCCATAAATGGACAGGATGGATGTGTGTGTGTGTGTGGGATGCATGAGTGTGTTTTAGTTACAGAAAAGTGATGCTATTGGCCCTTTAATGTACTTTCGCAATTTAAAATTGCAATGCTAACATCTTATCTGTATCATGCAGCTCTAGTAGAATGTAGGTATTTATAACCAGAGGAGGAAAGTTTGACAGCACTTCATTCAGCAATGGGACGTTTTTGACAGCCAAACCTTTTTACAAATGGACAGAGAAGTTGATTTTTATTATTTACAGATGGCTGGAAGCAATGAACATATGACATAACCATTACAACCTGCAGCCGGGCCTGAGTCAGTGTCCATGGTAACGTCTCAGGAGTCCACTATACAAAACCTTCATAATATAGTTCTATAGTTTTATCATTCTTACTTGACCATTTCTTATCCTTTAGAATTAAAATTTCTGTTTTTTGTTGCTGTTCCTTTACAACTGATATATGTAAATGATCTTTTTTCTGATTGGTTGCCCTGTATTTTAGCTCATTTAAAAATCAGAAAGTGTCTGAAACACTCTTTAGAACTTCAGTATGAAGGGGCGTGGTTAAACTGCTATAGTCTGAAAAAGGAGACATAGGTCAATATGTTGCTTTGTGACATCACAAAGTATATGAGTTCAAACCTGCAACCCACATCCTGATCTGAGTCAGTGTCCATGGTAACATCAGCTTCATAACATACTTGTATAGTTCAATCATACTTAATTGTTACATGACTAGTTTTAACCTTCAGAATCCTTTAGTTTTTAGTTACTGCACCTTTACGATTGATATATGTAAATTATCTCTTTCCTTATTGGATGCCCTGTATTTTAGTTCATTTTAAAATCCGAATGAATTTGTGGCTGAATCACACTCCTTAAAACTTCAGCATGAAAGGGGCAAACTGCTATTAGGTGAAAAAGGAGACATGTGTAAATGTGTGGCTTTTTTGACATCACAAACCTGTGACCGGAGTCCGTGTCCATGGTAACACCTCAGAAATCTATAGAAAGCATCATCTTCATAACATAGTTCTATAGTTCTACCATAATTTATTCTTACTGCACCTTTAAAAAGTAGTTATTTTAATAATCTCTTTTCTGATTGGCTGCCCTGTGTTTCAACTCATTCCAAAATGAATGAAACAGCCTGATGGAAGTTCAAAAAGCGCTGAAGTTCAAACCTGCAACCTGCAGCCGAGCCTGAATCAGTGTCCATGGCAACACCTCAGGAATCCACTATAGAAACTACCAGCTTTGTAGAATAGCTCTGTAACTCACTGAGCCTCCAGTGCACACAAAAAAATCAGCTTCATTTGCTAGGCCTGTGCTTGACTGATGACTTTTTTGCTGGTGTTGGCGGTCTGTGTCTCTGTTCCAACAGCTGGGTTAGTGCAGCGGCCTGCAGACGCTGTCAGGCTCCAGCCAGAGCTATTTTAGTCCGGCCAGCATTGACTGCTCGCTGAGGGGCTTAAAGAAAAGTGCGAGCCAAGTGAGAGAGTGGACCACTGCCGTTCCTCCACAAAGCGTATCTAATTAAAAAGACTGTGTGCCTGCCGACAGAGCCAAAAGAGACGTCTCACCTGCCTCCACATCCCACTCTGCTATAGGTGCACTGGGCTAAAATATCCGTTCTGCAGACTGTTCTGACTCTAATGTGAAAGCTGAAGCAATTCGTGTTATTCCACCTTGAGCTCAGTGACCTACAGCTACTGAACAGGCAGTATTTTCTTTTATAGGGGACACATTATGCAAAACTCACTTCAGTTATAAAAGGTCTATGGGCTACAAAACATGGTTGTGAAGTTCTTTGCACACAATCACTCTCACATAATAAGACCTCACCAACTTTATTCTTCACAGTTTCAGTTAGGGCTGGGCGGTTAATCGAAAAGTAATCGAAATCAACATTCAGAACCTATAATCGATCACATTTTTCCAGGTCGATTATTTTGTAAGCATGGAGAGCTTAAACACTGAGACAACTGAGCAAATTGTCAGTGAACTATGAGGGCAAAAAATAAATAAATACAAATAATTGTTCATTAATCGTAATCGAATTTAAATATTCAATTAATCGAGATTTTGATTTTAGGCCTAGGTTCAGTCCCCGTTTAAGGGCTCTGTCACTTTTATGCAAATAAGCTTTTGCTGGCCACGCCCCACCCATCCTATGCTAACGCTGCGCGTTTTACAAACGTTAAAAAGTCTGAAAACAGAAACGCTATCCAGCCCTATGTGTTTGACCCCGAGTCGGACCCAGAGCAAGATGAACACAACACGTGTGACTTGCCTTTGCCTGTAACCATATCGCTCTGCGTCTTATGTGTGCTTGTAAAACCAGCACACAAAAATGTCGGGTATTCAGCAAATCTAGTGGGTGGGGGCGCGACAGATGAGGGAGGGTTCTATGCTAATTTTCCCATTATTACGTTATAATGGGGTCGCCGTCCAAACAACTAGTTAAATATGTGTTCTAGAACTGCTTGTTCTGTGTTTAGGAGGCTGTATTTTCAAGAGTTTATCAGATTATACTGTAGCTCTGGAAGCTTTTTCTTGAAATCTGCTGTAAAAAAGGAACAGCAGGAGCGACCGGCGGTCTGGTAAAGGTGAGAGATGAGGCTGGAGACCCAGCACTAATCCCAGTCTTTCATTAGCCCCCCTTTAGTCGTGTTAAAATAACACAGGGGCAAAGTTTGAGATTAATCAGCTCCTCTTTGTCCACTGTCGCTATCCTGGGGTTTGAGTGTTGCCCCAAGCTGATCTTAATTTAGAGCAGAGAGAGAGGGAGAGAAGACTCTCCCCCTCTCTCTCTCCCTCTCTGTCTCTTTACCTCTCCACCTCTCTCTCTCTCTCTCTCTCTACCTTCTGCTCTCTCTCTCACTCTCTCCCCCGCAGTTCTTTTCTTTCAAAAATCTTGTCATACCGTAGCCAAATATGGCAACAGCATTGGTTCACACAGTCCCCTCTTTCGCTTGCTTACTGCGGAGCTCAGTCAACCACAGAGAGAGAGAGAGAGAGAGAGAGAGAGAGGGAAAGAAGGAGGGAGAGAGGAAGAGAGAGAGGGGAAGATATAGGGAGGAAGAGAGAGGGAGACGAAAAACATAAATGACAGAGGACCGAACAGGAGAGAGAGAGATGCGTTGCTCTATTATTTTTGGGTTCTGTGCGGATGTGGCGGAGGCGTTGGATGTGGGATGGGGGGTCCAGCTTCAAGGCACTTCTGCCAATCGCTGTGATGTCATCCTCCCACGATGCCGCGCTGTGCTTTCACACCAGAGTGAGTCACAGCGGCTCTCAGAGCTGGAGGAGCTCACTGAGGAATGTTAAACACCCTGACCGAGAACTTCACTGCATTCTCTCATCCCTCTGTCTCTATATCTCTCTCCCTCTCAGTCAGTCTCTCTCTCTCACTCTCTTTATCTCTTGCTCTCTCTCTTTTTCTCTGTCTCTCTCTCTACCTCTCACTTCTTCTTCTCTCTTCCTCTCTCTCTGTATTTACTGTCTCTCTCTTCTTTCTCACCCTGTATGTTTTGCTCTTCCCCCCTTGTCTCCCTCACTCTCTCTCCACCTCTCACCTCTCCTTCTCCCTTTCTGTCTCCCCCTCTCCGTTTTGCTCTTCTCTCTCTCTCCCTCTTTTGTTTTTCTGCTCTTTGAGTCTCCCTCTGTTTTCCCCTCTCTTGTTCTGTCTTTCTCTCTCTCTTTCTCACCTCATCTCCTTTTCCTTCTTTCTCTCCTTTACTCTCACTCCCTCCCTCTTTTAATGATCTTTTCCTCTCCTTCAGTCTTCCTGAAGGTCGGTCTGTCTGCTCTCCTCTCTTCTTTATCTCTCATTTGTTTATTTCTCTCTATCTTTTGTTCTCTAATGCTCTCTTTTTCTTGCACTGTCTCTAATGTTCTCCTTATGTCCCTCTCTGTGTCTCTCTTTCTCCTTTTATCTCTCTTTCTTTCTGATTTCTGTCCTCTAATATTGTCTATGTGCTTTTTCTGTCCAGCAGAGACACGTTTTGATTGGCTCATAACTGTTTAAAGAATTTCATCAAGATTAGATATTTTTTTCCAGACTTGCCATGATGGCCTGTCACTTTCTGCCATGAGGGATAAGTAATAGTTTGAAAGTGTTTTGGATCTGCTTCGCGCGTCGAGGCCGCTGGAGCTGGGAGCCAGTAACCCAGTGTGACTCACTCACTATGTGATCTGCAGTCCTGAATAATCTGCAGTTTCTCACAGATTTCTGAGAGCGCAGCGATGTGTCAGGCGTTATAGTGGACCTCTATGCATCTTAACACAAAGAACGCAAACACAGGAACGCAAGCAATGCCATTACCGAGCTGACCATTGTTATGCTGATGCCATTGTCCTGGCCGCTCCAGCACTAAACAGCTTAGGTCTGCTTAATTGCTCCACATACAAAATCCCATGTGCATCAGTTAGACAAATTGCTGCATCAACCGTTGCGTTGAGTCCCGGCGCGCTGTGAGCGCGGAGTCGGACAGCGGCCCAATATGCAAGAACAACCCTTTTTCATGCCGTTTAACATTAGCGTTTTCTCTGCTTCAGTGGAGCTCGTGAATGGGGCCATTCTTTCCAACACCCTGTGTCCAAGGCCAGCCCACAGGACAGTCCATAGAGAAGTTCCTGAATACGCCGTCCTGGTTGTGCTCTAGGGGGCGTCGGATTTCGCAACTGGACTTTCAATTTGCTGCTCACAAACCCTTATCCTTTCTCTTCTAGACAGCCGCTTTAGAATTAAAAGTGAAGAAACAAGAGTGTACAATGCGCTTGAAGTAAAACATTGGTAAAAAGATGCTACCGGTGGAAACATGCAAACAGTGTTAATACATTTAGAGGGACTATACTGGTGTTGAGGTCCAGTTGTGTACCACAGCTCTGGACAAAAATAAGAGACCACTGCAGAAATGTTCAGTTTCTCAGGTTTTATCTTTAATAAGTGCAAGTATTGAACTGAACACTTTTGCCTTAGTTTTTAAGAATGACTGACAATATTTCTATTTCTAATATTTCAATATACTATTGTTCTTTAAAGCATCTCTTTAACAAATCTCTTAAATACAACCTTTGACAACGCCAAGTTCTGTTTTACCATCCAACTGGTCTCATTGTGAGAGGAGAGTGTTGATTACAGCAGCGGTTTTACACTTATCCTCATTAAATGAGGAAATGTGATTCAGGTGATCACTAATCAGACTCTTAATGCAGAATGGGGTGTGCTTGTGTGTGGATTCTGGAGTAATGAATCTTTGTCAGTTTATTACTGATATTTTTACAGCCATTTTTGTATATTTGCTCATGAGTGGCAACACTGTAAGTTTGATCCCTGGTGGTGCCGCAGTCGTCCGGGGCTGGGAGTGCAAAGCCATGTTCCCTTTATTTCTTTATCCACAGCAGGGGACTTTCCATGTTCTCGCCTTCTGGAAACCCTCTGCATGGTTTAACTGAAGGGTGTCTGGGAAGAGTGTGCATAAGCCAAGACACTTACGTGGTTCATAATTTTATCATGAACAACAAACTCATGACTGGCCCTTATCACCTGCCCTTACTGACAGAAATCCCTGAATCTCGTCATTTCTCCAGTACATTTCTGTTGGTGTACTTGGCAAATCTTTATTTGAATGTTTTGTTTTCTTCTTTTTCCTCTGTCCATGTTTCACCTACTGGAAACCCTCTGTGTGGTTTGAATGAGGGGTGTGTGGGCAGTGCATACAGAAGCCATTTGGTCATAAACAACCAATTGTCTTGCTGTTCCTTGAATTTGACCCATGACTGGCCCTTAGCTTTGATCCTACTGACAGAAGCTCTCTTCTCTCTCCAGTCTCTCCAGTTGGATTTTCATCACAATTCTTCTTGAAGTCTATTTAATGTGCAGTCTCACTGATTCAAACACACTGACAGCTCCTCCAGGTAGTATGTGGAAAGACTCATGGTTGCATTGCATTTGTGAAAGGTGCTCAAGAGAACACATTTGGCCTTGGGCAGGTCGAATGGCTCTCTCACTCCTCCCATGTCTCAGGGGTCTAAGCTGGTAACCATTTCAGTCTGTTAGCTGATGAAAGAGAACTGATGGTTGATGTTCTCCTCCGAGTGTGTTACGCTGTCCCATAGTGGCAGTTCAAAAAGATGTGGATTTACTTCACATGACTTGGAGGAGGCACATGCCTTCACCCTCCCAGTGTTGGTGGTCCTAGGGGGAGCAAATCAGAAAATCAAGTAAAATAAATGAATAATTCAATCAATAAAAAAGCAATATGTATATATTGAAAACACAAACATACAGTCTTTGGATGACACTAGAATTTAAATGTTAATTGTTGTGAAGAAACCCTTCAGAAAGGATTTTACAGAACAGATGACCTAAATCTCATCATTATCATTATTTAATGTTAAAAATTGACATATTTGGACAATGTATTCAGATTCTGCAGGAAATTAGCTTTTCAGTGATAATGTGACTGTTCCAAGTGTGGGTGGAGCTATACTGAACTCTTCAAGACTCATCTCTTCAAGGAGCATCTTGGTGACTAACTAGGCCTCCTGTTTTCTTTTTCCCTATATTAAAATATATTGGGCACTTACCCTCTTAACTCCATGTTTTCCTTGCTTATGCTTTAACCTCTGATTTTTCTCTGAAAGTTACGGTGGGTAACTTAGCTGGCAACTTGTTGAACAGTAACTTGGTTAAATAGCAGATGTTGATTTGCGGATGGCTTTTCAGGTTGAAGGACTGATGTGGACTACTTGAGCACTGATGTACGTGGCTCTGAATAAGATGCTAAATGCCATACATGTAAGTGTAAATGTAATATAAACATATAATGATATCAACATATTTCTGTTGATTCATGTTATTGATGCAATTCGTTCAAAAATCTGAAAAATGACTCACAGGCTCGTTTCGGCCTGCGGTGTCCTGTCTTAATAAATAAACGGGGGAGGAGATTGGACGTCACTTTTTTTGTTAAAGATAAGCATTTATTTTAAAGAGGATCCCATGGGTAAGGTTGTTGGAATTGAAGCAAATGAGATCATTAAGCAGTATTTCTCTGTAGGCACTGCGCAATTTGGCAAATCCTTAGAACATGTAAAGCAATTTATACTACAGTAAGGTCCCTCGCTCCTCAGAGAGCAGAGGCGGCATCCCTTAAGATCCTCTCTAATCTGCTGATTGTCACTCAACCACAAAAGTCACCTTTACATCAAGAAATCCTGGAGACGCCGCGCTACTCGAGAGTCATGTGGCTCAGTCACTTCAGCACAACGAGCTGTTAGGAGCTCTAAGAGCTGATTCATATTGGAAAATAATCTACAGGATTCCAGCTCATGAACATATGACTAATTTGACTAAAGTGTTTTCACTCAATGAAAGCTTGTTTATCTCAGACGTCCAATGCTATTCTTTTTGTAATATTGAAGACTAACTCATTTAATATCTTAACCATGCATACTCTGTCAGCCATAGACTGTCAACTGTTCAGCAGTGATTAACTCATGAAGGCTACATTGTTAGTTATCTCTATAGAGACAAACAAAATTGAATTAAATTGAATAATCCCTGATTTATCAGAGACTGTGGCTCCTATTGAAAGATACACCCAAAAGTATTCTCTTTATTTATTCATTCATTTATTCATTCTTTTATTTCCTGCTGCTTATCCAGAACTGAGTTGGCCCGCCCGCGCTATACAAATAAAACGTGTGACAAGATCGCGTGGCTCCATTTTTGTACAAAAAAAAACATGTGTATGAATAAAATGTAGATATAAGCTCTAACCTAAGAAGTGTGCAATTTGGTACAGCGAGTAATATTTCAAATCTAAAATGTGCAGTCAAGTGGAAAACAAACAGTACTGGAATGTAATTGTGGGATTTATATATGTACAAATGATAAGCAGCAGTTCAGTTTAGATATGATTCTTCCAGCATGTCCTGGGCCTGCCCTGGGGTCTGCTACCAGTTAGTTCTGCCCAGAACATCTCCACCCTGGAGGCATTCTGGCTAGATGCTCAAGCCACCCTAACTGACTCATTTCAGTCCCTAAGACTGTGCCCAACCACCCTGTGGAGGAACATTTCTGCCTTTTGTATCCACAATCTCATTCTTTTGGTACCTTCTTGGAATAAAGGTTTACTGGTAAACTGAGAGCTGCTTCTGGCCCAACTCTTCACCACAGCAGTCTATTAAAATGACCTCATGATTGCTGCTACCGGCATCCGTATCTGGATCTCCTGCTCCATTTTAAACTCACTCCTGAACCGGAGGCAGTAACTTGCTCTCAGTTTGGAAGGGGCAAGCCATTGTTTTCCTTTATAGTAACTCTAAGAACTGTGCTGAAGGCCAAACAAACAAAGCTGGTTTGGTGGTGGTGGTGGCGTAGTGAGCAGGATACTTGCCTTTAAACCGAGATCCCACAGGTTCAAATCCTACCTTCAGCACCGCCACTGGGTTCCTGAGCAAGACCTTTAACCCCAAGTTGCTCCAGGGAGACTGTCTCCTGTTGCTAGGGAATGGAAGTCGCTTTGGATAAAAGCGTCTGATAAATGCCGTAAATGTAAAGTTCCTGTGAGTAGTCCCAACTTGAATTTAAAGTAAAGTCAAGAGGGTTTATTCACTTTTCAGCCATATATACTGTATATACACTACACAGAGAAACAAAAAATGTTCTTCCAGGACCATGGAGCAAGACAAAAACAAAAAACAGACCCACAAAGAACAAAAACACCACAAGACTACACAAGTGCAAGACAGGAATGCATAGAGTGCAGAGACAGCAAGAGAGCAACAAAACAACAGGACAAAACGACAATTAGTGCAGCTGACGTTTGAATGAATATTGTACTACGACAGATACTGTATTCGAGCAGCAGAGTTGTGTGCAAAAATAAATGCAGCAATAGACAGCAGCAATATAGGCACCATGTTTAGGAATGGGGTACATTTACATTTACATTTACGGCATTCAGGGCTCTCTCCTGGAACCAGGACAAGCACATGGTGCCACTGTGATCCAACATCTCACCACAATGTTCCAACATCTGTAGTAGAAATTGTTATTGAAAGGAAGGGGGGAAAGCTGCCTGTATGACTTCAAAAAGAATATTGCATAGTAACTGGATAGTACACTATATGGACAAAAGTATTGGGACAAGTTTTTGGACTAGGTTTGGGCTAGGCCCCTTACTTCCAGTGAAGTGAAATCTTAAAGATATAGAGCCATGCTTCCAACTTTGTGGACCCAGTCTGTGGAAGAACCTTTTCTATTCCAGCATGACTGTCCCAATGCATAGAGCAAGCTCCATAAAGACATGGCTGGATGAGTTTGATGTGGAGAGCCTGCAGAGAGCCCTGACCTCGACCCCATCCAGTGCCTTTGGGATTAACTGGAACATCAGTGTCATAAATGCTCTACAGAATTAATGAGCACAAATTCTGTTATAGCTGCCAAGGAGGGTTCATTTTGAAGTCTATGTATTGAAATGCAATGTCTTTAATGTCCCTGCCGGTGTTATAGCCAGGCATCCCAATACTTTTGTTTATATAGTTTTATTGCAGCTGCGTAAAATATGGCTTATGGAAATGGTCACAGCGATATCAAGGAGGAGACTGTGGACTGTTGATGCACAACAATATCACATTACTGCACTAAGCAGCTCTCCCTTGGTTCATCATTATGCAACTGCCACAAAAACACAGAATGTCTCTGAGTTACCAGAATGATGTGTGGCTTATGTAAATTAGGCCCATGAAAGGTGCACATAGTCACTGGTGTAGGTGCTAAACTGTGCAGCGGTGATGCATGTGGAGCATTTATTTGATTTTGTTCTATTTATCAACTCTCCCTTGGCTCAGCCTTCTGCAACGACCACTAAACACCAGTTGCCACGATGAAGACTGCAGCACTGAAATTGTGCTGTTGCCAGAGCAACGCTTTCCAGGTCCCACTATTCCCATAGATACCAGATTTTATGCAACATCTTCTGAGCAATCAATGACTCGTTCTAGTGAACCGATTCTTTTGAATCAACTGTTCGAATCACAAGTCCAAATGAATTTTGTACCTTCAGTGCAAAGCTTGTGTCATTATCTTGACACTTCTGATTTATTTAAACCAAAAGTAATTGTATAAATTTCAATACACCAAGTAATAAAATAAAGGAGGAGAGACTCTGAGTGTCTTGGGAAGAGGATGAGGAGAGACTGAGTGAGTTAGAATGCTGAGGAGAGACTCTGAGTGTTGGGAGAAGGATGAAGAGAGACTCTGGGTGTGTTGGGAGGAGGATGAGGAGAGACTCTGAGTGTGTTGGGAGGAGGATGCTGAGGAGAGACTCTGAGTGTGTTGGGAGGAGGATGCTGAGGAGAGACTTTGAGTTTGTTGGGAGGAGGATGCTGAGGAGAGACTGAGTGTGTTGGTAGGAGGATGCTGAGGAGAGACTCTGAGTGTGTTGGGAGTAGGATTCTGAGGAGAGACTGAGTGTGTTGGGAGGAGGATGATGAGGAGAGACGCTGAGTGTGTTGGGAGGAGGATGCTGAGGAGAGACTCTGAGTGTGTTGGGAGTAGGATGCTGCAGGGAAGAGGAGATAAGGAAGGCTAATACGAGGTTTATGGATGTAGTGAGGAAGGACGTGTAGGCAGTTAGTGTGAGAGAGGAAGATGCAGAGGACAGAAGGAAATGGAGATGGTTGATTTGTGGTGAACCCTGAAATTAGAAGAATTATTAAAAGAATTTTAATGCAGTGGTCATTAAATGCAATAGGGCAGCTGGGGACCCAGTTGTTAGTGAAATGCTCATGCAATCAAAAGGTTGTGGTTTTGAATTCCAGGACTGGAAGTGATACCACTGAGAAACTTTTGCACAAGGTACCGGCCGCTGTGTTCCTGGCTGCCCGCTGCTTCACTTAATTAAATGGAGAGAAAGAATTTCACACTTTTCACGCTGTATATTCATTCCATGTTTGTTTAAACGGGGCTTTTAGTCATGTAGAGTCTTTTTATAGACATTATTTGATTTATGGTCACATTAAAAGGGGGCACTTTACTTTAATGTCTCTGTTGGTGTAGTGGTCAGCCGTCCGAATACTTTTGTCCATTGTGTATCCATTGACGCTAAGGGTGCTCGAAAGAATCGTTTGGTTGAACTCGACTCGTCTCGCGAGATTTGGATTTCCGTGACGTCACCGGCTGCCTCAACTTTGTATGAAGTTGGAAGTTAGGCAGTTTGAGAGGGAGAGACACAGGGAGAGGAGGGAGGCAGGTTTTATGCAATATTTTGCATAAAAATTGCAAATAGCGCCAACATAGTGGGGCAAACAGGAGCCCTTGTTGCTGCCTCGACTCTCCGGAGACGTTTAATCGCCGGAGAATCGCTCGTGTGGAGTTTTCAGGCGAGATATTGCTCGAGTTTTGTGGAGAAAGAGAGACTGAGACTCCAGAGAGGATAGAAGGTGAGTTCCCAACCTTGCTCTGATTTAATGGTCCACTCTAGTGGCGTACAGGAACATCTGTCCTAATTGCGTGTGATTTTACATGAATTGTGTGCGTTTTGTGCCGCAAGTGTATGCAGCGTTCACTACGTGGACAAAAGTGTTGGGACACCTCTTCGTGTTTGAATTCAGGTGGCCCCCTCCAGGGAAAGGCAACTGGAAAGTATACTACATGGACAAAAGTATTGGGACATCTGTTTTTCAGGGTCACTTCCAGTGAAGGCAAATCTTAATGCTTCAGCATACTAAGACATTTTGGACAACGGCATGCTTCCAAACTTTGTGGACGCAGTTTCTGGGGGAAGGCATCTTTTTCTATTCCAGCATGACTGCTCTAGTGCTCTAAGCAGGCTCCATAAATACATGGTTGGATAAATTCGGTGTGGAGTAACTTGACTGACCCGAACAGAGCCCTGATCTCAACCCCATTCAACACATTTGGGATTAAATTCCCAGAGGAACACTCAAATAGTGTGGAAAGGCTTTCAGGAAGAGTGGGCGTTGTTATTGTTGCAAAGGGGGACCAACTCCATATTAAAGTCTATGTATTTGAATGCAATGTCCTTGAAGTCCCTGTTGGTGTAATGGTCAGCCATCCCAACACTTTTGTTCATGTTGTATAGCCGATGTGCATTACGGGTAGCTGGGCTGTGGCAGGGTTCTGGCAGCGGCTCGCTGGAGAAGCTTACAGGTGGCAGCGATGCTGTAGGCTTTCGCTCGGGATAAACTGCATTTTTATTCGCGTTCAGACGCTTCTATCACTGCCTTTCGTCCTGTGTTACCGAGCGCTGGTCTGAAAACGCGGAGCTGAAGATTCTGATGGCCGAGATGGATCGAGCGGCTCAGGAGCTCCAGCTGTGGAGAGAGGCAGCAGCAGCAGCTCTGACCATGGAGAGGGAATGATGATTTCATTGGCTCGATAAGACAACATTTAAGGTCCATTAAAACCCTCCGAAGCACCATCAGGAGTGGATTTTCATCATTATCAACAAATGAGATTTTGTATATTTATAACAGTTAATCAATTTCACTCTCTTTCTCAGCGTGCGCGCACACTCACTCTATGTGGACAAAACTATTGGGACACCTGATCATTATGGCTACAGGGACTTCAATGACCATGCACTTAAACACACAGACTTTAATATAGAGATGGTCCCTCTTTGCGTCTATAACAGCTTCCACTCTTCTTGGAAGGATTTCCACAAGTTTCTGTGGGAATTTGTTCCATTTATTCTGCAAGGCATTTATGAGCTCAGGCACTGATGTTGGACGAGACGTTCTGGCTCACAATCTCGTTAGGTGCTGGATGGGGTTGAGGTCAGGGCTCTGTGTGGGCCAGTCAAGTCAACCAATCATGCTGAAATAGAAAAGGTTCTTCCTTAAACTGTGTCCACAAAGTTGGAAGCATGGTGGTATCCAGAATTGCTTGGTGCACAAGTGTTAATATTGTCCTTCACTGGAAGTAAAGGTCCTAGCCTGAAAAACAAGTGTCCCATTTCTTTTGTCCATTTATCTATCTGTCTGAACACAGTGAATATGTTCTAATATTTATAAAAGCAGCTGCAGTAAAGTTGACACCAAGACTTTATTCACTATGGTCATAACCTGTACATGTTCTGATTGTATAGTTCACATAAGTATTTTTAAAAGAACTCTCTGAGCTTATATAGAAACCCTAATTATTCACCTTCTCGGTTGAACCACCTGTCTGAACTATGCGCTCCTTGCTTTCAGCCACTCTTTAGTTGCAGCGTCCTGCTGGTGTTGGTGGCCTGACTGGTGGCTATTCCTACAGGCTTCGACCCTCTGAAAGCTTTTCAGAGTTGTTGAGTCATTTGCATCTCTTTTCTGTGTCTTTGTTGGGTGTGTGGGTGGCTGTTTGCGGTGTAGTGGTCGGCTCATTAAGTAGGGGTGAGTTTGGAGAGCTGGCCCCAGATTGGAGTGGTGGCTTGTGGTCTTTTGTGTCTTAAATGTCTAAAATCTGTTGCAGTTTATTTACTTCACGATCCCAGTTGTGGCTTTCAGCAGTGCTGTCATTTCTGCTGTTTAAATGGTGTGTATCATATTAGATTTAGTGCTTTTGGCAGCAGACCACCCTGAAAATAGGTGGTTCTGGAGGAATCTGCTGCACTGAATTTAGGTTTAGTGTGTAGCTGTAACTTGGCAGAATGTGGCACAGATGTGTCAAACCGCACTATAAGCAAAGCATGCAGTCAGTTAGCAGCAATCCGACCTGTTTTAGGTTTCAGAGACCTGTAGGGAATGAACAGAGAAATGTTTTTGGCCCAGTGACTGTAGCAGGTCTGTGTGGGTTTGTCTGTATGGTGTGGTCCAGTGACGTAGTTTGATCATTATGGTTTGGGCCTGTGATGGTGTTTTGGTCAGGGGGGTCTGCTCCGGTGATGGTGTTTTGGTCAGGGGGGTCTGCTCCGGTGATGGTGTT
>JBBPDB010110071.1:0-20208 GCA_037974465.1 Brachypetersius altus
TCATCTGCTCCTGGTTCTTCACTGGTTCAGGACTTCAGTTAGATGCTCTTTGTTCTGCTTGAATGATTCATACACTGGTCACTGTGTGTCTTAACAAACAGAAACATTCCTCTGAAACTGCTCAGGTTTAGGGACTGGAAATGAGAGTCTTTGAAAATCCATCAGGAAGCCTGGAGAACTGTTCAAGATTACACAAAAAATACAAGCTCTTTCGAAGCAAAATATGAAGAAATGAGACGCGGCTAAACACACTGTATTTTCACTTTCCACTTCAACACTGCACTGAAAAGATGATATGCAGGTTATTTGAGGTGAAGGGATATTCAAGTGAAAATGTCAGGACAAAATTTGCTTAAGTATTACGCAAGCAGTCTCAAGCCTTTCCTACATCGCCCTCTGGTGGCAGTGAAGCAGACAGTTTAGCGATAAATAAAGTGAAGAAACTACAGTTGCTTCTCTCTCAATGTCAATATCATAAATTAGACAAATTCTGAAGATGAGAGTTACAGTCACGGCCACTTTTTATTCGAAACATTGAATCAGATTCATCTGCCTGAAGATGAATCAGGCAAATCTCAGTGGAGCGAAAATGACGTCGGTTATGTGATTATTCAAAACACATGCACAACACTATTGTGTCACAGCATGAGATGGAAACGGTCCTTCAGCAACATTGATCCACTTATAATTCGCCTTAGTTGAACTCCATGCCCTCTAGACTGCTCCCTGCCTCGGTAAAGAGATGCTTTCAGTAAAGAGATGTTAACAAATGTCATTGCCCCACTATGCAAGAGCTTCCCTCAGACTTGCATTTATTTTAGCCATTATTTTTTCGGTAGAGAATCTTATTGTTCGTCATGTTATTCATTTCCTTTGGAAAAGTCTATGCAGCATTACAATAAGCGCACTTTAACTTCTCCACACTGAAACTAATACTGAATGTGGCAGCTTTGTGTACACTGGGAGGACAAATATGGAACACATTCTTTATTTTGTTTTACAGATTTTCAGTGAATGTCAAAATATATTTCAGTTTCAATCCTTTAGTCTACAATACCTGAAGGAGCCTCTTAGCCTTTTAGAAATCTGAGCTGTCTAGCTGGTAGTTAAATTAAACCACATTCTAACAGTCTGATTTTTTCTCAAACTACACCTTTGTTAGAAACCAGAAATATTCCTAAAGAAAACTAAGATGAGTTTGTATATCCGTATCTTAACAAATCTAGGCCTGTCCTTATGGAATGACAGATCTGATAATCTACATTAAGCCGTATCTGTCACAAAATAAAACTTTGTAATGAACAGAAACATGTTAAATGTTGTCAGAAAAGGCAGAAATATCCAAATGAATGCAGGATCAAAAGTTTCCCAGCAGAACATTGCCCAGCAGCTCTTCTGTGGTACTGGCCTAGATGGACTAGCCTTCACTCTTCATCAGTGAGTTCTGGGTGTCCATAAGCCTGTCACTGGGTCACAAGTCATCCTTTCTTGGACCACTTTCAGATACTGACCATTGCATAGCAGGAACGGGGGGGTTTCTGCTATACAAGGCCTGCTATTTTGGAGAAGTTCTGTAACAGCGATCACAATTTGGCCCTTGGTGAAGTGTCTTAGATCATTAAGCTTGCTCCTTTTGTCTGGTTCCAACACATTAACTTCAAGGACTTGTTCACTCGCTGCCTAATAGACCACTCCCTTCGACGGGTGCTACTGTAATGCAGTCATCAATGTGATTTATTTAATCTGCCTGTGGTTTTAATATTGTGACTGATTTACATTTACATTTATGGCATTTATCAGACACTTTTATCCAAAGCGACTTTCAATCTCTAACTACAGGGAACAGTCTCCCTGGAGCAACTTGGGCTTAAGGGTCTTGCTCAAGGACCCAGTAGTGGTATGTTGAAGGTAGGATTCGAACCCATGACCTCTTCGTCTGGAGGCAAGTATCCTACCCACCTACCTCCTACCTCCACCCCTGATGGGTGTCTATCATGGGTGGGTCGTAATGAGGTACATTTCCTCCTGTGCTCCATGCTGATAAATCAGCCCTTTTCTGGGTATTTTAAAATTACAAAGTGTGTTCATGAAGAAAGTAATCTACTGTCACACTTCTAGTATTCACACCAAGGTACTGCTCTTGGCTCAGCACATGGCCTTCATACCTCACACTTTTGGAGCTTTTGTGTTTTTATTTTAGGGTGAAAGAATCCAAAAAAGAGAAGAATAGAGTCTGAAACACATAGATGCTGGCAGGGGCATTTCTTGACTGCTGGTTGTACTGGCTCACCTCCTGAATGAATGGGGTACAGGCATTAAAAACAGAGAGCTGGACCTTTGTGAGCCAGGTTAGGCCAGCTGTAATTAAAATTCTTACACCACTTACGCATTTGAATTCATTGTTTCGAGCCTTAATAAAGGATGTGGTTTTATAATTAGTTCATGTGAGATTACACTGGCTTGAGAAGTTGCACCACGCTCCTCTTACTAGAAAATCAAATGCAATATTATTGGCGTATAAAATGCATTTACACTTGTTGCTAAGTTTTTATTATTTTAGTTATGTTTGTTTAGTGATTGTTTCTAGTTTGCATCGTGATGGGCTGGAAGCGGTTGGCCCCTTTCATAAGCACTAGCATTACTCTGGCTGCTTCATGGCTGAATTGCTGTTAAAGATAGACTGACAGGGCTCCAGAGTGGCATAACAGCCTAAGTACTGGCCCTATCATCAGAAGGTTGTGAGGTCAACCTCAGTGATACCACAGCCACCCACAGCGAGGAGTCTAAAAGAGCTGGGTGGGATTTCTATTGAGTGAGGGGTTTAAGCTACTGAACACACCTGTGGATACTGGTGCACAGCCCAACACTGGATTCACGTGTGGGAGCTCAAGAACAGTCATTTCCATTGGCAACATGTTATGTGGAGATTATACAGGATGTGTAACTGCAAATGAATGCCTGTGTATCTTAACCCTTAGAACACAAGAAGCTCAGCTGGAATCGCGGCTGCGATTTGAATCTGAGGTGAATGAAGCTTGGATTTAGTTCTCCTTGGACAAAGTTCAGTTCTAACTCTGCGGGGAGCGAGACTCAAGGGTAGAGCAGCTAAAACGTTAGGCCACCACATTTAAGCAGCGTTCTCTGGGATCAATAAAGGTTTGTGATTTTGGTGTAATAACCAGAAAATAAGAAAAGAAAAATGAAAATAAACTGCCAGGAGCATAACTGGCCAACACACTCACAGGAGAAACAAAAGCCATCCTCAACCAAAACAATGCTGAGCCTGGCAAAAAGAAGAGGGAAAGAGAAAAAAGGGTGGTGCGTGTGATAGTAGGCTGTGTGCGTTTTTGAAAAGGTGCCTTAAAAATGCTCAGAATGAACACTAAGGGTAGGCTGGAGAGCTTTACAACTCAAGCTATACTGAAAGCACCAGCTAGGATCAACGCTTGCGTGACAAAGACCCAGCGCTGAGTCCGAGCGTGAATCCGGCTAAAAAGGGCTGTTCACATGTTCAGTCAAATAAGTGAATAAGTGAATAATAAGTGAAACTGAGAAAACGCAAATAAAAAAAGTAAGAATTCGAGCAAGCCCAAGATAAAAGTAAACACTGGAGTGTCTTTTCGGAGCTGGAGGGAGCTACAGGCCCTGAAAGGGTTAAAAAGAATTGGGGCAGCTGGTGGCCTAATGGTGAGGGTGTTCGCCCTGGTGGAGGGTTCGTATAAGACTGTCACAGCTGAGGTTACCTTGATTAAGGTACCGTCCCCACACTCTTCTCCCCGGGCACTGTGTTCCTGGCTGCCCGCTGCTTCACTTGGTGAATGGATTAAATACAGAGAAAGAATTTCACGCTGTGGTGTGTTTACATATGATAGGATGGTCACTTTACACTTTAAAAAATATCCTGATTTAGAAACATTACTGCTTGAGTAGGTTTTCTATCTAAAGTACAGTCATAGTAAAGCATGTTGTATTGAGCTGAGTCGAGTTTAGATCACATCTAAAACAAAACTGGGTACTAAACTAACTGTGTGCACAGCAGCTTCCTCTGCTTAGAGGGTCTTTAGTGGCAGGGCTGGAGCCCAGTGCACAGGGAGGGGGGCTGGAAGTTTCACTCTCTTAATCCTCCCGACTGCTGCTTGAACTGCAGTAATATTTGCTAATTATTATCAGCCTGTTGGGTTCCAATCATTTGTGACCATTTAGACTGGCCTGGCTTCAAGCTTGAATACTGAAGAGATATGTGCCATTTTCTTGTTTGCTTTTCACATTTTTCTGATACCACCTCTGTTCTAAACCTACAAACATGAGCTCTTTTTGTAAATCGCTGTACATAAGAGTACTGCCAGATGTAAAGGTATGGTCTAAAAGGTAATATTGTCATCAGTGTTATATAATGCATTTGGACAGCCATCGCTGTAACTACACTGAACTGTATGCGAGAGAGAGAGAGAGAGAGAGAGAGAGAGAGAGAGAGAGAGAGAGACAGAAACACTATACTACTGCGAGGCATGAGCTGAAAATAGCTGTGAACAGAGGATTAATCAAGCCCATCGTGAATCTAACCAGGCATGAAACTTGATATGATCGTAATTCTGGACCTTTTGGTCCTAAAATGGCCCTATTTTTCAAAAACAAGCACATTCTGACCTGCATTCACGCCCCTAAATAACACAGACTAAACAGATTGCTGATTCTGAGCGGCTAGAGCAGTAAAAATGATTTATAACCAGTTTTTATTTCAGTCTTTTTATCTTATGTTCTATATTTCATACTGGAGCTCTTGCTTCTCTCGTCCAACACATTTTACCGTGCCGCTGACTCTGTGTTAACTTACATATGACCAACAAAATTGAACTTGTACTTGAACTTTCACTTAATATGAAATTTATTACACAAATTGTTGCTGTTTCTGCACTTGGCAAGCCGTGTTAATACTTCTGGCCAGGACATCTTGAGTACAACGCTGTGTATGCTGGGCCTTAGGCAGACAAAAGTAGTTCTCGTTAAATTTCCTCATTATAGGTGTAGCCCACATGAGTTCTTGCAGCAATCATGAAGGCATTTTGTTTGCGGACTTGTGAATAGCCCTGTAATTTCCCACTGCCCCCAAAATTATATACAAGTACATCAAAACCAACTCCCTGTCGGCTTCGGTTTCTGATATTTTGGCCTCTTGCAGCTTACAGCCGGCGTGTGACGGCCCGCAGTGTAACCAAAGCAGCCTTCACAACAACGTTTAGCGGGTCCTCAAAGATGAATTACATCAGATAATGTCTGTTTAATCTAAAAAGAGCCAAGTAGAAACCTTTCTGGGAAACCCTTCTGCAACCCCCCCGTAAGTGTGCGGCGGAGACTTGCCTGGGGTCTATTCCACGAGCTGTGTTTATTCTGTAGTCATTCACCATTACAAACAATCAATTAAGTGCCTGATGATTTCCCATTGCACAGCCTTCACTCTTACTGCACATAAACACTCTCTCACATCTGAGCGGGTGTGGGAAATTATTCTTCTTTTTTGCTCCATGATCCGCTAAATGGCCAAATGAGCCTCTTGTCCACTCTCTCTCTCTCTCTCTCAATCTCTCTCTCTCTCAAACTCTCTCTCGATCTCTCTCTTGACCTCTCTCTCGACCTCTCTCTCTCACACTGTCTCTCACACTCTCTCACACTCTCTCTCTTGTTTCTGTCTGTCTCTCTCTCTCTCTCTCTCTCTCTCACACACACACTCTCTCTCAATCTCTCTCTCTTTCTCTCTCTCTCTCTCTCTCTCTCTCTCTCCCTCGATCTCTCCCTCTGTCTCTCTCTGTGTCTCTCTTTGTGTCTCTCTCTGTGACTCTCTCTTTCTCTCCACAATTTAGCCATAAAATATAAGCTGCCCCAAACATGTTGAATAATAGCCATCATCTGTTCATCAAAATTACAGCATAATGACACTCAATCTCTAAACACTACACCACACTAGCATACTACACACACTACAGGCCATTTTTCAAATATAAACAAATAAGCTGCATCTCAAAACAAAATCAAGAGAACATTTGAAATACTTAAAACAATAACAATATACACTGTAAGTGCAGTTTAATGGATTTTTATTAAAATACACCCCCACAAATAGCGTGTGCCCAAATCCTCACAGCACCTTTTCAAGCAGCAAACAGTTCTGCCTTATTTGCAGGAGCTCATTTACAATGGGTTAGTGGTATATGAGACCGTGGTGAGTAACAATGAAATTGTTCAGCGGTCATTGTTCATTTTCTTGTTAAATATAATTAATACATAGGTCAAACTGCTCAGGTTCAGGGACTGGACTAAAGCTGAGAGACTTTGAAAGTCCTTCAGGAAGTCTGGAGAACTGTTCCTCAAGACCACATTAAAACTACAAGGAAACAAAACAAAATCTTGGGATTTTATTTTATATTTATTTGTGCTATTTTGTTTTGTTTCAAAGTGTTGTATATCTGATGAACTATATGTACACTGTGGAACCTGATCTTCGCCATTTGGTCTCTCTGTATACCGGATATGTTCGAGATGACAGTAAAGTTGCAAAATATTTTAGTGGTGGCCCAAGATTGTACTGTGTGTATACATACACATGGCATGTTTTTGAATGTAGTGTACCTGTTCTTGTCCCGAAGCCTTGAAAGCTCAGACGTCTGCATCAGAAGCTCCTTCTCCAGTTTGTTAGTCGATAAGGAGTGTTCCAACAGCTGAATTTCCAGCCTTGACGTCTGATTCATTACCTTTAATCAGCATCACAAAAGCATGCATTACATCTTGATGGTTGCTCTTTTGCATGCAGCACTGCTTCTCTGGATAACACGATGGCATGTTTTTATAAATTAAGCAGTTAGCACGTTTCAATCAGGCTGAGAAGTTATTAATATCTCTAAAACTGGGAGTAAACCAGAGAAAAGAGCAATTATTGAATACAGAAACAGATGCAGATATCAGGCGCAATCAAAACAAAATGCTTTTGGAAGAGCTATCTATGCTAATCTTGTTTATTTATGCTAATATTGGCTGTTTATGCTAATCTTGGTTACCTTGGCCTCGACTCCATTCAGTTTCCTGGTTTGCTCAGCAGTTTGAGTAAGCAGATTGGTGCCGATCTCCAGCATGGTGGCTGTCTGGTTGTGGACTGCATTTGCTTGGATATGCACCATCTCAGTCTTAATGCTGTCCTGAATGTAATTCTCCAGCTGTTGTTAAAAGAGAGAGAGAGAAAAAATTGACATTAGCTACACACAAAATGTCCAATACAGTAATCCCCCGCTTTTCGCAGGGGTTACGTTCCAAGAGAACCCACGTATAGTGAAAAACCGTGTTGTTGTTTTTGGGGTTAAAAAATGCCTAAAAATGCCAATTTTATAGTGTAAACCGTAAATATGCCCCCAAATATGCCCTCAGAACACTTTAAATTTCATGTTAAACTCAGTTTAATGCAATACCCTTAAAAATGTAAAGGTAAATAAATAATCAGAATCAGAAAACTGTATTGCTTAAAAAATACATTAGCATTAGCAGTTAGCATTAGCAGTGTGCAGTGAGCAACAAGAAAGACTTGTACACAAAAGAAAGGTTGAAATAACTCTCTCTACCCACATGTATACACAGGACACAGCCTACTAATACTAAATAAACTGAGATAGCTTTTGAAAATTGGTTGTGAACAGTTTTAAAACACTAAAATACAAGGACAAAACACAGAGCAGTCATGCTGCATGCTGCAGAAGCTTCTTCTTCTTCTTTTTATGGGTTGAAAACTTTTCAGTGTATTACAGTCACTGCTGGACTGGTGTTGGTAATACAGTTCAGTTCCCAGAAAAATCTGCGGTAGACTGAGGGGTTACTGTCATTCAAATCTGCACTTGATTCCCACATAATGCACTATAAGTAAAAAATATCCACATGTGCAGTATAATTACATATGCCAATAGTATTTTGCTACTGATCTTTAGTACGTACAATGGACTCCAGTGGACTCCAAATTATATAGAACTTCTGACAAATTGTGTAACAGTAATTTATGTCTATAGTGTTTATAATCACTTTTTTACCGATAACAGCATTTTGTGTATTTAGAAGTATTTCTGCAGAGTCTGACTCAACATTTTTTATTTTTTTTTTTCAACATTTTTGACATTAAACAATATCGTTCTTGTCTCAGCATCCCTGTGTGTCTGTGTAGTCGTAACATAAGCAATTTCCTCCAGGACCAATAAAGTTTTCTGATTCCGCTTCTAATTCTGATATGGTCATTCTAATTAGCCAGTTCAGCTACTTTAAAGTCCATCTATTGCTGACACAAGCATTCACCTTGTATATTCTCCCTAGAAAAGCATTAAGTAATAGAGTGGATCCTATAGCACCCACACATGCACCTAAGGTCACCAAGCCCACCGGCTAGAGGGGTTTAAAGTCCACCTGTGTTGGGCTGTGGTGATAGAACTCCATCCAGTATCTCTGGGATGAGCCGGAGTTTGTGATCCAGAATTGATAATTCGTCAGTACCAGACCTCAATAATGCTCTCATGGCTGCGATCAAATACTCACAGTAATGTACCAACATCTAGCACCTTCCCTGAAGAGTAGTGCCTGTTACTGCAGCAAAGGAGGCCAAGCTTCCTCTATTAAACTTTCTTTTTTTCAGACGAACAGTTGTCTACAAACATTTAGACTCATAGTCTAAATGACATCAGTTTTACATCAGCATAACCTCCTGAGAGGCACTGGGGAGCAGTGTGTGGGGACTTGCTCAAGGGAACCTCAGTGATGACGCTAGCAGTTGGGATTTGAACCCACAACCTTCTGATTGCAGGAACAACTCCCTAACCACTAGGCCACCAGCTGTCCCAACATGTGATGTAAAAGCAGTTCAGACTATTGATCCTTGCTATTTTGCAACACTGGACCTCTTTGGACATCCCACACAGCGAACCTGCCAAAGAACACCATTCCTTTAAAGTTCTCCATCGCTACTGTGTTTGTCTTGATGAAGATTACAGTTTCTTGTGATGTCAAGGTGGTCTTGACTGCAGTAGAAAACAAATCAGGTTCCAGGTACCAGAAGGCAAGTGAACTCAAGTAGGGTTGACCACGCAGTGGAAAAGAGACTTAGGAAGATGTGTCAATAAGAGTCTGGAGTCTGGAGATTTGGAAAAACATTTGGTAAAATGGTCTGAAACCTATTCAGTGTCATCCTGGATCACCAGTTTCTTGAAGCTTTCCAACATACATTCATTAGCAGATGTTATTTGCTAAAAGAGTCCCATTCAGCTGCAGTCTTTGAGGGTTGCAGGGGAGCTGTGAACAATTTCTGCTCAGACAACCTGAACTAAACCTTCATTTATCTTGGCACTGAGGCACTAAAAGCTTCCAGCACCCCTCAGCAGCGATGGGTAGGAACTGGGATGTTTATTATCAAACATGGCCTTGTTCCCTGGCCAAGAGGCTATAAGTCCCAAGGGAGGAGGAAGTAGTGCCAGTCAAAGGTGGACCACGCTGACCCTCTTAGTCCTAATGTACTCCATACTCCAAAACAAATATGACTTACCCAAGACGTCCGAGAGAAGGACTAATGAAAGATAAATTTATCACAATCGAAATAAACAGGCATAACCTCCTGAGAGAGCAGCGCTCCTGATGTGGTCAGTCAGCTTCATTTTCTAGATGAGAACTTCTGCCTGAAGCTGTCTGTCACCGTCCAGAAGCGTGAAGGGACTAATTTCTGTTAGATCCAGTATTAGAGCTCTTAAAAATATAGGACGAAAGAGAGAGAGAGAGAGAGAGAGAGAGAGAGAGATGCCATAACAGAACCACTTTTGGTTTCCTTTCGATTTGATAGTTTTTAGCTGAAAATAATTTAAGGAACCAAAAGTGAGATCCTGAGAACCCTTTTTTAGGACCTTTATGTTGAGCACCTTGGAGAAGAACGTTAATCCAAAATCACAATTAGAATACATGATGGTTGACTTGGAAATATTAATTGTGATAAACAGAGAAGGTAAAAGGTCAGGTTTTCTCATGTTGCTCTTGACTCCCGCTAGACGTTGTGTGCCCTGACCGGTTAATTGACCCGAGCTTCCTGCCTCGGATTAAAATCACACAAGACACGTCCAAAGACCGAGCTTGGGAACACTGATTCGGATTCAGTGGGGGCTGCTAAACCAGCACTAACTTAAACCAGATGTCTCGCCCTACTCTCATTATGGCTATTTACACTGACTCGGCTGCTTTGCTGGAAGTAAGACACCATCAATGGCAGTAAAACACAGATGAGTTTACTATGGGTTTTAAAAGAACATTATGGTTGAAAGGATTTTGTTTAAAAGGCAATTGTAAAATATTGTAATACAACTGGTCACAAACAGCAAATTGCTGTGACGTTTGTTCCAAAACTGTCTGTTTCTAGTTTGACAGGGGCTCTGGCTGCCTGGTCAGGCTGCTTGAATAAAGGAAAAACAGTGTTATGCAATAGTACACACTGGTGAGACATCACAACGAGCACAAAATCCAGCTTAGTTTCAACCAAACACACCCACAGGTTAAAAAGGAAGGCACAAAAACCACAAAAACCATTTTTCAGAAAGCAAGGATTCTTTTTATGTGGAGAGTGCATGTTCTCCATGGAGGAAACTGCTTATGTTACAACTGCACAGACATACAGAGACACAGAGACAAGCACAATAGAAAACACAATGTCTGAATAAATCCAATATAAATCCATTATAAAATACTTCATACAAAATGCACTATACTATATACACAAATTGTGTGAATGTGTTATAGAGTCTGATGGGTGGGTGGGTAGGTGACAGGGGGAGGAGTTCTAGAGTCTGATGGGTGGGTGTGTGACAGGGGGAGGAGTTCTAGAGTCTGATGGGTGGGAGTCTGATTAAAGTACTCAGTTCAGCCACCACACTGTGGAGGGAGTCCAAAGACATGCATGTTGAACTGGAGATGTGTGTGACAGTTTAAGTGTATCTGTGTGTCCGCCCTGTGAAGGACTGGTGAACAGTGTTAGTGTTTCTCTACTTTTTGCCCCCTATGACCTCTGGGAGGGGCTCCAGCATCACCTTGATAAATAGCTCAAATTAATGAGTGGTCATTCGTTCGTTTTCTGTAAACGCTTATCTTTATTAGGGTCACAAGTACCCAGAGTCTATTCCGGGGCCAGCAGGCGCAGGGCAGGGACTCACACACACACACACACCTATGGTCAATTTAGAATCCCTTGTTTACCTGACACACATGTCTTTGGACTGTGGGAAAAGCCGGAGACCCCAAAGGAAACACACACCACCACGAGGAGAACATGCAAACTCCAACCACACAAGGCCAGTACCTAGACTCGAACCCCCAACCCCCTAACTGTGTGAGGCAAAAGTGCTACCCACTGTGCCGTCCTGGGGCCTATGAACAAATGTCATTTTTTAAAAATACTTTTACATGTTATCTTTGTTGTTATTCAGATAACACGACTTTAAATGGACTGTTTTGGACTATTTTGGTCATTCATTTATTATAGGCCTGATTGTATTTTTTTTGCTAGGCTTTGCCTGTTCGCTGTAAACCTGACTCATAATCTGGAAATGGGAAGGCTTCTTGTTTCTTGCTCAGCAAGAGAGAAGTGCTAAGTACTTGAAACACATCCTGAAGATTGTTAGGCTCAATTCTTCTCTTTCCACATCATTTTGGCCGACAGTAAAATGGCAATAAACTCTGGGATGTAACCAATCACAAGGCAAGCAAAATCAGCTTTATTTCTTCACTAATAAACTTGAGTTGAAGTCATTTAATACCCTCAGGAGAGCATAAATCCATCAGAACTGTATTTAACCACATAAAATTAAGTAAATAGGTAAAAATCCTGTCACCTCTGCCCAGCAAGACAAATTCAAATCATGCCAGTTTAACTTGGAGCCAAGAAGTACATGTTTCAAAAGAATGTGTTCTTGTTCTACGAACACAAACATGAGTTTATTGCAAATATGCTTGAAAAATACTTCTTGCAGTTGTGAGAAACGAGCAAAATAATAAGCAATAAAAAAGATACTTGTAGAGGTCATGTATTTAGACATATTGAGCCAAGTCCTTTGGCAGCAACTGCATATGAGACTGTGGTAAAATTGAATTTACTGTTGTTGAAATTATAAAATGGATTAAAAATTAAGCGATCTTGAAATGAAACCACCGATAGAAGTGATATTGGTCATGTTTAAGATCTCCATTAACATGTTTGAGAACTGAAGGCCATGTTTTTAAGCCCTTCTCAGATTTACTTGAGGTCAAGGTGCCCCATGTTGACCAACCTGCGAGAAGATTGTCAGACTTCATTTATATTTGCGCCATTTAACAGACAATTTTATCCAAAGCGACTTCCATTTCCTAACTACAGTTGGCAGTCTCCCTGGAGCAAATTGGAGTTATGGGTCTTGCTACTGGTCTAGAGTTCGAACCGATGACTTCTTGGTCCTGCGGCAACTCCAAGGCCACCACCAACCCTGGTTCAGGAGATCCATAATCCTGAAGACTCACCTGGGTCTAATATTCAGAGGGCACTAAAGACCATGATTACCTGGATATGGTGTGATTGGTTAGTCCTGGAGCTAGACCTCACTCAAAGGTAGTGGTCTTTCAACCCTCATTCTGGAACTCTTCTTTTCAAAGATATAAAGTCTACACAAGGCTGGTGTGACAACAAGATTTCATTCCAAATCCAGCAGGAGCACACCCTGGGCTGGACTAGGACAAAAAATCTTACCGGGCATTTTGAGACCTGCCCATCCAGGGATAGAGCTGACCCAAATTTACCTGACCAACCCAAGTTTACCATTGGCCCACCCGATGGCCAGTCCAGCACTGAGCACACCTGATTACTCTTATTTCATCAGTTGATCTCCGTGTTCACACAACTGACCATTAGAAAGAAAACCCACAGCCACAACGGCCCTTTGAAGATAAGATGGGACCGCCAAACCGTTTAGTACGAACCTGCTTTCATGTTGCCTCCCTCCCTTTTCCCTTATCTAACACTAATGCGTTTATTCCAGCCGGTCAAAGACTGCAACAGATAATTCGCTGGAGCAGATCTGGCAGATTGTGGTTGGAACCTCAATCTGAAGGTAAGTAGATCTCTAGGATCCTGCAGGGTTAGTGAGCACTGCTCTAAGGCCTGTATTATGACACAAAAATGAAGAAATCTATAGACACTCATAAAAAAAGGAAATAGAGGAACCCTTACAAAAATTAACCATGGTTTACTATCATTAAATAACCATGGTTTTAATGTTTTTTTTGGGTATCTATGAAGTGCTATATGTAAACTATGGTAGTACCATAGCTACCATGAAGTGCTATGGATAAACCATAGTAAAACTATGGGTAGTACCAAAGTACAATGGGGACCCATAGTAAAACTATGGTTACTGCATAAAAACCATAGGAAATTATAGTGAATTTTCATAATGGAAGGGTCACACAATCATACTTTTATTGACTTGCTCAGCCATGTTTTGGTGAAAGGCATCAGGTTTAACTGCAGTGTTTAAGGTGAAACACTAGTGTGAGGAGCCAAAATTGAAACAGGGTGTCAGTTATAGTGTGGCTCCGCTATATGTTGCTGGTGTTGACCTCTTGGTTGTTCATAGCAGAAGAGTTTTGGTTTTATTGTCATCTCTCGCTTTCCTTGTCATATCTCTTTCTGTTAGGATGTTGTTCATTCTATTTCTTGTTGACAGGCTTTTTTTTTTATAAAATGTGTTGTGGCTGCTATTTTTCTAGTTTTACTTTTGTTGCTTGATTATGGGAAGCAAGGCAGAGTGATATAAAAAGAGAATAATTTGTAGCAGTCTATCATTTTTCATGCATTTAAGAGCTAAATTGATAAGAAACATATGATGTATTACTTTTGTAACATAAATATTAACATAAATTCAGGTAATTTTCATATGAAATGTTACTGTATATTTTTTTTGTTGTGAGAACACAAAGCGTGGAGCGTGTTTCTCTGAGTGTTCTCGTGTTTTTTTGTTTTGTTCTTTTTCTTACACCAAAGAAAACCCCTGTGCATGAATTGCAATTCAGTCTATACAGGGGCAACAGCGATATTTACATTCTAGCACAGCAGGAGTTCAGTGTAAACTGTACAGTATGGATACGGGTTAACATTAAAAAATGTTTTTAAAGGTAATGAATTTAAAATGAAATCAAGAGTTTTGGGAGAATATTTGGGGGCATATTTAGAGTTTACACTATAAAAATAGGAATTTATATGCATTTTTTTATCCCATCTCAAATTCTCGGATTTTACAATTCGTGGAGTGCTCTTAAAATGTTCTAGGGTCTACTGTATCATGAGGTATTGACATTCATAGAGAGCCTCAAAGCCAATCACATTACAAGTGAGGTATAACCAGGCCTTTTTCAACTATGAGAAACTCATACATAGATCAAATGGAGTATAAGTAAAAGTTTTATCGGGCTATTGTGTGCATCTAAAATATGTGGTAATAATGCTCTTTAGGACCAGTGCATACCATATGGCTCACTCCTCATCATGGGGTGTTCTAGCAGCAATCACCAAGGTAAATTTGTTTGACGTCTACACTGAAGATCTCACGGCCACAGCAGCATTTAAAGCCTATGCAGAGATAGAAGAGCGAGGGAGACTGCTGCTCATCTGGCTCACCACTCAGTAACCCTCCTCTAATCTCAGCTTTATCTCTGGAGCTCGCTGTCTTGATCCCCCTGCCTGGCACCCGCCGCACGCTGTCCACCGCTGTCCAGCCAGCTAAACAATAACTTCCTTCTCCTGCTTTTTTGACTCCCATCCAGCGTAACTATTCGCAGCGAAACCGTTTTAATCCTCGCCTCTCTCCGTCCCAAAAGGCCTTTCCAGACACGCATCTAAACCCTCCACGGCGAACTGCCAGATTCGTTTAGGGCCTGTTCCTGAGATGCCTTGAATAATCTGCAAAGTTTACTGCAGTCCACTTCTTAATTTCCTAATGTTGGTTTTGTCAGGGAGGTTTAACACACAATGTAATAAGCAAAATGCTTGATTTTAAATGTAATGAGCTGGAAAACATCTGCGGTCACATATTTTTGCCAAAGGTTTGTGGCAGACAGGAAATTATTATTAGAATTCACTCTAATGTGTCCAAACATCTAGCATTTCTTCTGAAATCAGTGAGTATTAATAGGAACAGTGGGTTCCTCTTTTGAATTATCTGAAACACCACAGAACAACACTGTGTCTTTTTGTGATGTCAGCAATAGCTGTAAAACAGGTGGGACACTCTACACCACACCGTAACACTGTACACCACACTTTAACACTGTACACCATGCTATAATACTGTACACCTCACTGTAACACTGTACACCACACTATAACACTGTACACCACACTATAACACTGTACACCAGAGGTCCCCAACCCCCGGGGACCTTTCAAAATTTGATTCAGTTCTTGAGAAATATAACATCAGTTGCATCGCCCCCTACGGACAAAATTTTTCAAAATGTGGTGTCCTTCAAATGAATGTGGTACTGATGCAGCATCTCAGATTTTGTTTAGGCTAAACTTTTACATCACAAGAGACTGCCCCCTGTAGTTAGGGAGTGGAAGTCAGTTTGGATAAAAGCATCTGACAAATGCTGTAACTGTAATGATGGATGCTCATGCCTATTTTATTGCTTACTCTAGTTATTTTGGTTTTATTTTATGTTAGCTTCAAATTCATTATTTTACACCAGTGCTCTCTAATTTTTTGGGTGTTGGTGCGCTGCCACAGGACATTTTTCCGTGATGTCTTTGTTGGGGACGCATTGGGACACAGTAGCATTTGCTCTATAGAAGTTATGTGGTCATATGCGTCCTAGATCACCTTGGTCTGAGTGATTGGATCACAATTGGTTTTGGTGGTCGTTTCTAATTTTATTTTGTGCTGTATTTAGTGATCCGATCGCTCAGCATGCATTTTACAACCAAGTGTAAACAGGGCCGGTATTTAATGAATCTTACCTCTTAAACAACAACAGCTGTACATTGATCCCTAATCTGATTTTGATGCGTGTTGCCTGATTACAGTACATGTGTAGTGCAGCCGTTTTAATGACAATGAGAATAAAAAATCTTGTTAAAAGTGCAGTTGTAATGGTAAGCAGATGGTATTAACACAGAGGTAAAATCTGCACTGGCTTTCTTCCTGTCTTCAAGCTCTTTCCTGTAACTGTATCATTGAGTTCAGGCTCTCGGATCGACACAGCAACGCCCAGCGCAGTTTAGATTATGGAACATGGCAGGTTGGAAACACCATAGAAAAATATAGATTTTGTAACTTGAGGTTCCCCTCCTGTAAACGTTTCCTCAACAGCGTGAAAACTGACAGATTGTTTTGAGTTTCATCACTTTAGGAACTTTATTCTCAACACGTTTTTCTAATTGCGGGCCCTTTCTGCAGTAATGTAACAGACATATTATTTTCAACAAGAATATTTTTGGCTGCGAGTCAATATTTTGTCTTAAAAAGTCAAAAACTCCAGGAGGAACTGAAGTGTGAGGCAGACACATTGAATTCATCTCAGTATTTACATTTTTCAGTGGGTTTCAATAGGCTTTCATTAGTAGTTGCATTTAAACCTTTTTCTTTCATTTTTATTTAGTTTTAGTTTTAGTTTTGGTTTTTAATTGTGCTTTTTTAATAACAGGTTAATTATATGAAACTGACCATTTAAAATTAAAGTTATGACTGTAAATATTCTAAAAGCTAAAGCTAAAAGCTGAGGCCATTAACCTGGCTAACGATATCTTACTTCACTGAGGCTCATTTACCGTGCTGATTAAAGAAATGATAGGTTAGCTTGGTTTGGTTTATTAGCCAGTTATTAAGAAGCTTAGATTGTGAGGAAGCCACAGAGATTCCCGGTGGCTGTATGATGTAAATGCCTGTTGTTTATTGTAGCTGATGAATAAAAACAAGAAAATCGTGCATTCTACCAAACCAGTGTACATGAGGGATATAATATTGCACTATAGAATATTACACGACATGACAAATACTAGTTTTAGGCCAAAATGCCTCTTAAATGATACTAGTTTTCAGTTATGGTTAGATCCCTACGTTTGTGGTCAGTTTTGGTCAGGCCATCAACATGACACAACTTTAAAAATTATTAAAAATGTCTTTTGATCACTTCCTTTTGAATGGTGGTGGTGGTGGTAGGATACTTGCCTCTGGGCCAAGAGGTCAGGGGTACGAATCCTACATTCAGCACACCACCACTGGGTCCCTGAGCAAGACCCTTAACTCCAAGTTACTCTCGGAAGACTGCCCCCTGTAGGTAGGGAATGGAAGTCGCTTTGGATAAAAGCATCCGATAAATGCCCTAAATAAATGCATGTTTTATCTCTAAAAATACTCCTTTCACTTGGAAAACGGTGACGTTGTCCCTGGGTGTCACTCGGAGAGTTTCAAAAACATTTACATAAACATTATTCGTATATATCCATGCAGAATTTGTGCTATAAATATCATTGTTCCTCTGTTTTCTGGTCTACAGAATATTTTAATATATGAATCACACTGTGGGGGTTGCGGCCAGTTTTATAAAAGTGTAGGTGGGGGAAAAATGCTCCAGAAGAAGAATGAATAGACCCTGCTATAAGGGCTTTCAATTATTTTTAGTGTCTCATTTTTCAACTTCGAGAGCCATCCACCTCCACTGTTCCCAAAATGTAGCAAACCAAACTCGTGGTTCCTGACTTTGGGTCAGGGAGTTTCAAACAAACAAAGGACAGTAGAGAGACATTCTAATGGGCTGTTACAGGGGGCAGTTCTTGATGGATGCAACCACTGAGCTACATGATTTGATTAATGGGGCAGCAGTGGAGTGATGAAGTCTGTTATGGTCAGAAAATACAGCCTTCAATAATTCCCCTATTCTTCTCCTGTATACTCCATTTATGCCCCTTTTTGAGGAACGTACACAAACTGTGACAAATGTCTCTGAGATGTCTGATGAATATTAGAACAGAATGTCTCTTAGACGGGCTGGAACTGGTCAGTTAATGGAGCTCAGATCTGAAACTAAACAAGCCCCCTGCTGGAACCAGATCCACATAGAGATCAGATCTGAAGTGAAAAAGTGAAAGTAACCATTCTGTCATGCATGAACACGCCACAGCACACAGCGTGGACAGCACGGAATTCTTCCTCTGCATTTAACCCATTTAGTTTTTCAGAATAAACTATTTATGAAATAAACTATCAAATACATTTCACAAACATATATTTTGATATCAATTCAAAGTCTAGAATCCACACTTTCAGAATGTGTTCTATTGTTACAGTGTGCTTACAGAGAGATAAAATAAATAAAGTAAATGTGATAAATATAATAAAATAACAACAATGGAGATCACACCTACCTCAAATCTTGCCAGGTTTTAAAAAGATGCTACCTCATGCCTTCTGTATCGTCTGAAAACTAAAACTTCTAAAGCTTATTCTCATAAAAGATTTAAAGAATCCTGGTTACTAAATGGGACAGAACACTAGTTTTAGTTGTTCAGTTCAGAGCATTTGTTAATGTCACACAGTTTGCGTTTATGGGTGATCTAGGGCAAAGCCTGAGTCCCCATCACGTCAAACTTGTGCGCACTGACAGATAGGCCTGCATTAACCTGACTTTTCACTGCACCAGCTCCTTCCGATTGAGTTACTAGGCTACAGCCGGCTACACAGAGGTCTCCGAACACATTCCACTTGAGTTAAGAGGTTTAACGAGGGGGGGTACGGGGGGTATAAACTCCTGCAAATCCTGGCAGCAAACATCTCACTCATTCTCTGCTCAAATCAAGACCAGATGGGCAAAATCAACAACCAAGCCCCTGTCGTCAAAGCCCACACTCTCTTTTCAAGTCGCCCCCCTTCCTCCTTTCGCCGCATTCGTCTTTCATTCTTTTGACCGCTGTGTCTGACTCACGGCAAAACAGCCGTGCAGCAGCTCATCCACATGCCTGTCACAGCCAGTGACCGCTCACACAAACGCATCCAGAAGAGGAACAGGCGTTGTTTGTTTGAGACTTTTGGAAATGGGAATAAGTGCATTACATGGTTGGGTCGCTGAGTGCGGCTGCCTTTCAGTCACTTCATTGAGTGTGTGTGTGTGTGTGTGTGTGTGTGGGGGGGGGGGTTGTTGACAAGTCTGAAGTAAACCCAATAAAATATATGGATAAAAGTAATGCATTGTTATAAAAGTATAAAAGTCACATAATACCTCTGTTTGTTTGACGTTGTTTGTGAACAACATCTTTGCTTTACATTGCATGATGAATAGCCCAACAAAAATCTTTCAGATTAATCCAAGAACATTTATTCCTCCTCTAATAAAACTATTATTTCTGAGATATGAGGTTTTGTTACAGCAGTAATGACGTGTAGATGACAATGGGTAAATTAATTTGCTATGATGAGTATTAAAGGAATTCTGCAATACAGGAGAGTTGAGATAAAAGATCAGTTTCAAATTGTTGGCTGTTTCTACATATTGATAGAGTATTTGGTCTGATTTTGTCTTAGAGTAAAAGTAATACCATCTATAAAACCTTTAGTTTAATGGGGGATTTTATAAAGCAAACGCATGTTTGCCAAATTCTCTTTTATAGAAATAGAAACACAATCAGAATGGCTTTACTGGAGCAGTGCAGATGCTGCCTGAGGAATTTGTTTCAGTAAAATTGGTGCGTACACACAGAACATAAGTGGCGGACAGTAATTATTAGAGCTAGGCCTTCAATTTGGGCCATAAATATCAAAATGCATTTTTAAAAATCACACTTCAACAAGTTCTGCTAGCATCCCCTTTGGATTCTAGTGCTTTTACTTCAAGTTAGTACTACGCTAACAATATTGCTTCTTAACATTTGTTGGCCACACAAGATTAAACAAGCTCAAGTAAAAACTGTAGTGTGTGACTCATGTAATACATAAGACAATATCTGTGAGTATTTCTACACTCACTCCTTCAGTAAAGACTCCTAGCACAGAACTGTTTCTGTTCACAGTCTGACACATACACACACTGGTTAGACCATCTCTCTCACACACACACACACACACACACACACACACATACACACACATACACACACACACACACACAAACACACACACACACACACACAGATACACACAC
>JBBPDB010110102.1:0-20199 GCA_037974465.1 Brachypetersius altus
GGATTCACGTTCCCCTGCCTGTTTCTTCCCAAGAGGCAGTTCAGGGTCCTGGGGATTCCTCCCCCGGCACCCTGACATTGTTGTGGTTGTTGATTTTATCATTGCTTTTGTTGCTTCTTCTTCTTTGAGGCTTGAGTCCTTGCTTTATGACAACTTAAACTGTAAAAAGAGCTATACAAATAAAACTGAATTTAATTGTTCTTCTTCATCATCTTCTTCATCTTTTTCATCATCTTCTTCTTCTTCTTCTTCTTCTTGCTGGTGTTGTTGTTATCACTGTTTCTCATCTTTCTAGTCAATGTTATTTTTTAACCTTTTTCCCCAGTAGCCATAAAATTCCATAAAATGTCCCACTGTTCAGCTCTCAAATCAGCCCTGACTTTTAAGATGTTTCATCCGATTTGGATAAAATACTTGATTAGATTCTATTTATAAAAATATCTGAAGGGTCAGGTTTTGTTCCACATGCAGAATGGCCAATAGGGAGGCATTGTGTTATTTAAATAGGAATATCTCATCTTTCATAGTTAAATACAGGTATCTCTTACATAGGAAAATGAGGGCTAAACAAGGGAAAGATTGTGAGTTTGACCCCAGTTGATGCTGTGAGGGCAATTGTTGCTGTTGTAAGAGCATTAACACTTAACACTAAGCGTGTTGAGTCTAATGACATCGCGTTAGTGTCTGCACAAGAAGGTCAAACAGGAAGATAAGTACATCGGGCAAGAGATAAAATAAAAGACTGGAAATTATAGGAAAACCAGTAAGTGTCCCAGTAAAGTGTTGGAACCTCACAAGTCTCCAGAAAGGCTTCAACACATTTAAAACAGCATTTTACAGTCTCTACAACTGTTTAGAAGGCATGGAACAACATTTGTAACAAATACATTCTCTGTGTTATTGTTTTGATGATGGTTGATTGTGGAGTGTGGGCTGACACATCTGTCCAAAATCTCTCATACATTTCCAAATGGGTTGAACCATAATTTTCATCCTTGTCAAATCATTCAGCGAGCCCTCATGTTCTGTGGAAGGGGGGATGGGTCACTTCCATCATGAAAGAATTGTTTCTTCATAGGATAAAAGGGGCCAGTCTGAATGACCACAAATTGAGTAGCCTAAATTATACATTTTCAGAAAAAAAAACAAAAAAAACCCACAAATATATCTACCTAAAAAAAATACAGAGAAAAAAAAATCAAGAAACACAGTTAAATATAATAACCACCCTTTGGCAGTAGTAGTTGTGGCCATGACTTGATGTGGGAACTTGATGACTTGATGTGGGAAGATAATTAACTTTAATGAACTAATTAACTAATTTAATTAAATATTTAATTCCCATATTTATTAAGACTTTCATGATTCTGTTCCTTTGCCTTTGTAATATGTGGTCATGCATCATTTTTATTAATAAGGAGTGTCACCAGCAAGGCTCCGTAGTTAATTCTTTCCCGTGTTCTCAAGGCTCCTAATACTGATGCTTTTTCTGTGGCCCTGGGTTGGCTAGGGCGGCCTGTAGAACCACCCAATATGCACAGGCTGGGAATGGAATTCGAGCCTCCCATGTGGCAGGGGAGAATTCAAGCATTGAACCACCCGCTGCAGGCCTTGTGAAGTCAGATATGCCAGAGGGTCTGCCTTAAAAACATGGGGTGGGATTTTAAAGCTGGAGATGTACGATGGTGGTGCAGGAGTTACTTCTTTTTGTGGTAATTTTAGTTTTTTCCCCAGTAATGCCATAAGCATCACGGTTTGAAGATCTGCTGACCAAGCTCCAGTATTTAAGCACTCAATATTACAGTGGGTTGTTAGGGTTGAAGCACTGGTGGTTTGCTTACAGTTCCTTGTAACTCAGCAGATGGCTTTTCATGCAAACTGTAGCAATCAATAGATTGGAAGTCATTACTGATAGGTCAGTAACAAAGCTAGCACGCATGTTGACGTACAATATGTACAATATATTTGAAAACATGTCCAGTATGTGTAATAGTGTGGTTATTTATGTATTTTTCCATATTCTTTGAATGTTTCATTGCTACAGTTCGTCTGGTCAAACTCAAGCAACTCTGACCTATTGATCAGGACATTTGACAAACTTGGCACAGAGACCCACAATGGAACACAGGGGTAACACCTGCTAAGCTTTGAGCTCACAACACTTAAGGCATATGGATTTCCAATACACTCAACACTGACCCTTTGCATGACAAAACGGGGTTCTTGTTAAGCTAAAGGTTGGGTATGTTTTATGTATATATATATATATATATATATATATATATATACTCAGACGCTAAAATATATTATATATGTATATATATATATAGAATATATTTTAGTGTCTGAGTCTCTTTATGTGGCTGGCAGGTTGCATAAATGTCTCCATAAATGTCATCTTCCATAAATATGGGCTTAAGACTCCTAAGAAGTTAGACATAGTTAATTGTATTTGGTTGTATGATATGAAAACAAGAGCAAAACCTGATATTCCCCCTTGGTGGCGCTAACTAAACATAACTAAACAGAACCATTCAAACCCCTCCAAACTGTCATTAAGCCTCAACCTTGTTGTTATCATGTCCTCAACTCTCCTCCCAGTTCCCAGTGTTTTGAACTAAATGATTACCCTTGTCTTTGCAGAGCCTAACGCAATTACTTCCTACGTCACCCATGCCCGGTGTCAACAGCCTCCCCTCACCGTCTCGACTGCTTCAGAGAACCCTTCCCTGACCCCAGTCGTAATTGAATTAAAAGCACATTAATGAATGGGATGGAATTGAATCAGATGCTGGCGAAGGTCACAGGCTTCCAGAGACACGAGGCTTGCTGCTAACTCTCCAGGGCTTAAATGGAAAGACAAAAAGGCCTGACTTCTTTGTGAGATACTGTGCAGTGGCCCTGAGTGGCATTAGCAGCCCTCTCTTTCTAGGAAAGTGGATACAAATGAATGGAAAGTATATTGGAGTGGACATGTTGTATTTCACCAGGGCCATATTCCCCCTTAGTTTATTTTTTTCATGATGTTGATGGAGGGTGCTGTTTAATAGATAATCTTTGAGTTAAGACCTTGTGACTAGGAAGACCACAGCATATGATTTACATTCTTTTTATATTCAGCAAACCACCTTTGCACCCTCTTGCGATGTATTTGAGAGCATTGAAACAACATAAAGTAAAAAAGGCATTTGCCAGAATTACTTTGTATTGATTTGCAGAGACCCTTTCTGCTTTGGGTGCCCAAATGACAGCAATGCCCCTGATAGTATAACAAAGCCATTATGCCCATAAACTGTAGGTGTCAATCATTCAGGCCACACATGCAATTGGCCACTTGTAGAGAAAATGGTAAGGTGTGATTTATCTGTCATTTTTCCACTCATTCCACTTTTTCCACTTTTTTGCCAGTGATTTTTTTACATAGTTCAGATATGACTGCAATGATATAATTTTCATATTCAGTGACCTGCAATTGGAGGCATCATCATTCTGGAAGAAACCAGGAATTAGCTGGACCATGCAACACACCCATGTGAAAGCATCTGTACATTTTTTTCACCCATTATTTTCAGGTTTTCACTTGTCTCATTTAACATTATGTTAACCAACTAGGCATTGGTAGATTACATGCATCTTACTTCCCTAAGACCCCAGTGTCTCTGTTATGTCCTCCCTTGTCTCAGTTGACAAAAAGAACATAAGGAAGAATAAAGGTTCGAAAGGGAAAACTCTGTAAAAGCAGGGAGGGCAGCTCCTTGGAAGATACCATAGATGGTGAGGCAAGAAACTGTGCCAGAAGATCTGAGATTTTTAATAGAGATATTGCTATTTACTGCTACCTGGAATTTTGCAGTGTCCTGGCTCTTTCAGCTTACCCAGGTGATCACTGTTACCCTCAAATGATCAGAGATCCACCGTCTGAATCAGGTGTGTTTGTAATGGAAATAAGGTCGTTCAGGAGCTCTGCAAGAATAAGATTTAACCAGCCTACAGGCTGAAAGCTGATACACTGTGCAGGCAGTTCATTTCCATCTCTCTCCTTTCCTCAGCCCACCCGGTAGCTCTCTGCTGCACACTCAGCAGAAATCTATGTTGCTGAATTACAGGCCAAAGGACCAGAGGCTTGCTCGCTAATGAAGAGAGACAGCCGGTGTCAGGGTGTCCCATAAACCCCAGCGAAATACACGCCTCCCCAGAGAGCCTGGTGTGAGCTCACAGAGCCTGGTGCCAATCACTCGTTTTTCTTTCCCTACCATAATAAAAGAAATAGAGAGAGAAAGAGGAGAGAAATGATGGGAGGTAGAGGGGGGCAGTGGCAGAAGGGGCAAGAAAGGAGAGACAGAGGAGAAAAACATGGTCTTCTCTTGATCCCTTTATAGAGAGTGCAGGGCAGAAACTGGGTCAGCTTCATTGATCCAGAGACTGAGGTATTATTAGATATCGTTGCAAAGGTGATATGAGAGCTTCTATCTAATATCCTGTATACCCAGCAGTCAGGGACACAGGAGGCAAGCTTAGGGCCGCAATTGTAGCACTGCTTCTTCAGTGATAACTGCTTGCTTTGGTCCAAGAACCCTTTCGGCGGTATCCTCATGTCTCTTGGGGTAGAAGCGTCAATTCTGGCTGGCCAAATACGATAAGGGAGTCATTGTGTATGACCATTCAGCAGTCCACCCCATCAAATATTCATGGGCGGGCGCCAATTCTGAAGTGAAACGAGCCAATTTGTTCTGGGAGATTGGGCGTCCAGATACGAGGGGGTGATAGCAAGCAGATTCCCAAGGGCCCCTGGGGTCCAGCGTACAGGACCTGCCTCCTTCCACAGATGTCTTAGCAGTGGAAATGGACTGAGGCTGAGAGAGCAAGTCTCATGCTAATGGGGATCTGTCAGAGGGACCAATCTGAAAGCAGGTGCAAGAGAGAAAAGCAAAGGCAAAGGAGTGGGAGGGGTAAGTCTTGAATAAGTCAGATCAGAGAGAATAAGTCAAATCTAAATGAGGGGAGGGATGTGGGCTCTGTGATACAATGGGGGGTTGGGGATCCACATAGGGGTTACGGAAAAGGTACTGTGGTGTGGGTAAAACAATCACCATGTATGTAAAAATTTAAGTCCAAGGCTGCAGATTTAGATTTCTTGAATAGTAATTGCCCGTTCAAGGCACTGCAGATGTAATTTTCCCCTTTATCTTAAATTATTGTGCCCTTGAGCAAGAAGATAACCAGACACGAACAGATAAGGCACTGAATGCCTTACTAGTTGTGTGTGTTTAACTGTTCAAATCAAAATTCAATACACAGACAAAAACAAGAAAAAAAAAAAACCAATGAGGATTTCTGCTAGTATCCCTATAGGATTATGGTAGTATGGTAGCACTATGGTAACAAGCATTTCTGGTCTGTTCTAGATAAAACTCGAAGTTTGAAACAGACATGTAGTTCCCCCATTCATAAATAATAATAAAATTAGGCCTCCTCTGAAGACCTAGAAAGGGCCTCTGCCATTAGGCTGGGATTGGAGAACTACTGAAAAACAGACCTTAATGATATTTCATAAATTCCCTGAAGCTGATGCTCTAAAGTCTCTCATGCAGGGCAGGATCATATAGAAGAACCATATATGGACCAATTGCTTGAATAGACTAGCTTCAACAAATGACAGCCTGAGAGCAGTAGCCTTAGGACCATCCAGTCATTCTTTAGGGCAGAACACTATAGAAGACAAATATGGCATGCATGAACCAGTAGATCATAAAAGGATAGTAACATCCAACTGAATAACCTCGCCCAGCTTAGAAATACGTCAGCCTGAAAACAGTAGCCTAGAGACCATCTCAACAAAATTGATTCTGAAGTTATATCTCCGTGCGCCTCTGGAATCTTTGGCTCGTAAAAAATGCGGCCCCCAAAGCGGCAGTGTTCCTTCCAGACTAATCACCCTATGGCTCGAGGAGATTACAGCTGGAGCCAGCAGAGCCAGAAAGCCACCAAGGGACCGGAGCTGACAAACTGTTGCCGCACAGTTTTCTTTATGGGGGCAGTAAATACTCCCTCTGCTAGAGTTAGAGGCAAGATGTGTGCCAGGCAAGCCAGCTGAAACAATCCAGAAATTATCCACTTTATATTCAATGCCCCCCCCCCACCTTTTATAAAACACCTACCTTAAACTCCTACCATGTATTCAATCTCTACCTCATTCATCATTTACTATGACTGGATGGCTGTAGTCCATGGTGGACTGTTCTCAGCAGAAGAAGGACAAAGACATACTGGAGGCATATTAGTGCTTAGTAGTTACAGCATTGTGTTGCAAGGGTTTCTTGTGTTAGTCTAAATGGTCTCATCATCATCATCATCATGTTCTCCGACGCCGGACGGCACATTGAGCAGCACTCTCCATCTGTCTCGCTGGCTGAGGCACGTTCACATCCGTGCCATGACACGTTGACTGTCTTCAGGTCTGCTTAAGAGGTCCATCGGCAGTTGATTTTTGGGCTCCGTTTTTGTTTACCATTAGGTGGTACACAAGTCAGAGCTGTCGTTGCATATCTTTAGTCAGAAAGACATAATATATGACCAGCCAACTTGAAAAGCTGATACATGATTATCTCCTGTATAGTTTGTGACTGGGCTCATTTCAAGATCACTTCATTGTGCACTTGGGTCTCGCCAGGTCACTTTGAGAAATTGTCAGAGACAATGCTGGTGAAATGCGTTTAACCTCCTGTCTGTCCTGGCTGTGCTATTCCATGTCTCACTTGCGTACAACACTGTCAGCAGTACGATACTTGTATACAAGCACAGCTTGATCGTTGTGGTGATGGACGAGGATAACCCGATTTGGCACATCTGTTGCTACACAGCAGCTCCTTTACTGATCTGGCAGTTCATATCTAGTACTGAATCTCCACTGTTGGCTAGTATGCTGCCCAGGTATGTGAAGTGGTCAACTTCTTCCAGGTCTTGTTGGTTGACTGACTCTGTCTACTGGGACCTTCATCTTGTTGGTGTTAATTCTTAACCCGATCTTTTCTGCGTTCTCTTGCAGACATGAGGTCATCGTTTGGATATCCGTGGTGTTATCAGAAATTAGAGCGAGGTCATCAGCAAAGTTCAGGTCCTTCAATCTCAGTTTGTCTCTGGAAATTCCTTTTCCAGGTACTTCGGCTACATGCTTCTGGACAATATAAATCCCCAACAGGAAAAGCATCCCTGTCGCACGCCGATGATGAAGAAATCAGTTGTACCATAAGCAGACCATAATTTAGCAGCATCTGGATTAGCATATTGAGCCATGAAGGCAGCTAGAAATTTTACTGGGATGCCGTACGAGTGGCCGATGTTCCATAACGAATACCTGTGTACACTGTCAAAAGCCATTTAGAAGTCGTTTAGAACAACAGTTGTTGTTTTTCAGCAGACTGTTGCAGGATGTCACATAGTTGGAAGATCTGTTCAGTGCAGTGCTGATTGCTACAGAAGCCTGCTTGCTCCTCTCGGAGAAGTCTATCAAAAGCTCTGTGGAGTCGATGTCCTAAGATAGTGCAGAACACTTTGCCGGGACTGATAGCAGTGTGATGCCACCCCAGTCAGTCAATTTGCCTTTTTTCTGAGCAATTCTTCAGAGAACTCGTCATGTCCACCAGCCTTGCCATTTTTAGGGCCTTGATTGCATCTTTTGTTTCCTGTTTAGTGATTGGATCCTCACAAACTTGAAGCGCAGCAGCCACTGGCTCTGTGATGATGTTCAATAGTGTTGGTGGGTCTCCCTAAAATGTTCCAGCCATCTATGGTCTTGCTCTGCTTCGTTTGTCAATGTTTTGCCAGTATTGTCCTGGCATGTTTATGTTACACCCACTCCTGTCAGCTCCCTCAGGGAGCTAAATAGTGTAAAGCTGTGTTTTTCAACCTGTAGATTGCACAGCACCAGGTCCAGAGAAACTGCGCTTCAACAGGACAAGTGTGTAGGTGGAGCTACAAAGTCAAGATGGTCACTAAGCATGCATGCACATATACAGGCCCAACCATGAAATTGCCCATTATAGACGGCACCCAGATCTCCTGGGGGCAGAAGAAATGGCAAGGAAGAATAAAGCAGACATGTAGCAAGGGTGTCAGGGAAGTTTGGGCAATGTCATTGGTAGCAAAGAGTCCTGGGAATCGGAGGAGACAGAGAAGCGTGAGACGACTGCGACCTGGCCACTGGTAGGCAGAGTGTGGGAAATCTCTAGGAGAAATTACTCACCATGAGTCTTGAATATTGAGCGTGACATTTTGGGTTTGCCCTACAGCGACAGCAGGCATGCAAGGGAAAGCGTGAGGAAAAAGATGAGACAGATAATCAGGAGAGGGTCATAAAAGCCAAACAGTTTGCTGTAGAGATATGGATAAGAGGCAATGAATAAGACAATGCTATCTGGCTAATGAGACCCCTATGGGTATGTATGTCATGCCTCCATTTTCCTCTGTTTGGGATTATTTTTGTGTTTTGTAGAGGATTATTGCACTGTGGTTTTGAGAAATTAGTTTTGCAGGGGGCTTACTTCAACACAGCCTCCTGCTTTTCATTTTAGGAATGTAATTACAGATATGAACAAATTCACCTCAACGTTTTTTACCGTGGCATTTTATTAATCACAACATTCTAATGTGATGCAATACTAATTTGCACAGTGTCTCGCAGGATAATGAGGCTGGAAATTCCCACAGAGGAAACAATATAATACTATCGATATTTGGCCTATAATACAATATTGTCATTCTGCAACTTGCAACTGGCTCTGCAGCCATCTTTTACTCGAAATTCCTATCCAAAGAGAATGAGGTCCACCTTATGGACTTCAGGAGCATGAGAGTAGATGTTTGCACCAAAATAAAAGTATAATAAATCAATTTTAGAAATTATACATTCATATAAAATAAAAAAATAGTCACGCTAGTGATGCTATACCAGTATAATTTTGTGACAAATATGTACTGTGTCAGTGAATGTATTGGGTCAGTGAATCTATGCTGTCGGTGAATGTATTGAATGTGTGAATGTACCGAGGTGTGTGTACTAAATCAGTAAGTGTGCCAACTAAGAAAGTTTACTGAATTCATGTGTGAAATGAATCAAATGTACTTCCACCTCAGTCTGTAGGAACAAATTTGATCTCATATAGATGTTTGATATTCTTTGATCACTCTGTGGTTTTATTGATTCGGAGCATTAACTTATGGTGGCAAATGATTGAATTATTCCCTGTTTGCACAAGCACACATGTTCAGTGATCTCTGCGTGCTTTCTACGTACAGCAAATATCCCCCCCCATGTTTAATTAATGAGACAAATGCGTTAGCCGTTTACTTGTCAGCTAATTAAATACTGCTGACGTGTGCACACTGAATTAGCTTTGTGGCGCTTAATGGTGCTACGATACAATCTGCATATCTTGGATTCTGCACACGTGCTGGAACTGTAATGGATTTTAAATGGGTTTATGGAAAAGGATTAGTGGAAGTTTGTCTCTGTGGGCATTGGAGTAGTGCTCAATTGCTGGCCAATGCTGGGCTTAACTGGTGGTTACTTTGCCGAGGTAAGCGGATAGAGTAACTAACTTTGTGCAGCTTTATGAGCTCCATCTACCATATTGCTTCACTACATTGGTGTACCAGAAGAGAACCCTTTAGGTCTTATTGGAATCATTATTGTAGAACATCAGAATCAGGACTCTGGTATCTAGATAGGGCGTTTGGCAGCTGTACTGAATGCCTTACAACTGAGATTAACTACCAATGTACAGTAACAAGGAACTGACAGTATAATTAACATGTGGGAACCAATTTGGACAGAAAAAAATAATTCCAGACCAATTGACTGAGAATATAGTAGCCCAACCAGTGAATTTTAGGTCAATTGTTGAAAAACATCAGTGGCAGCCTTATGCTGGGTGCGTTTACTGAAAGATTGTACATTCAAGCTCAAACATTTGTTAATTTGTCTTATACAAACTTCTGATAAAATGTATGAAGTCTTTTTCAGACTTCAAATGTAATCTATAATGCTCCACAGAAATATGTTTTGCTATGAGTGTTGCAATGAATGGCATAGCTACAGTTCACAGCAGTGACACTGATATGGTAAGAGTCACGGTACTGTGTGTGTGTGTAAGACTGCTATGAGTGTATCTCGCAGTCTTGGGGGGCACACATAAGTGGCACTGTTGAGGGTTGCCCAACACCTAAAATTAACCAGCCAAGAGCAGCTCTGTGGAACATTCTTGAAGGACTAAAGGATAAATAACACAATCAACAGATGTGCTATTGTCTCTAACTAACCGTTAACTGTACTCTTACTCTAACTGTACTGTAAGAGGCAGCTCTAATAAAGTGGTCAGTCTGAGCACTTTATATTTATATTTAACATTATAAAACTTTGGGGGTAGGTTATTAAAATTCACTTTGTTCGAGTAAATACTAACTATAATACCTATAGCTGACCTATAGATTTCTGTCCGCAACTCAGCACAAGATCAAACCAGATGAATGCCTTGAGTGTATGGAGAAGCAGCTGATTGTCCCTTGGCCCTGAGTAAAGAAACCACCTACGTGAACAGCTCCCTCCCAAAGGCTGAGGCAATCATGACACCATCAGTGGATTAACAGTATCATGCACACACACAGACACACACACACACGCCCATCTCATTGCTATCTGGAGGAAACATCTCCTGGCTGGGCAGCTAAGCAACACGAGATGCTGAGCAACGGATGCCCATAGCTGGCATTCATTTTTTCCCACCTCTGTGTGTGTGTGTGTGTGTGTGTGTGTGTGTGAGAGAGAGAGAGAGAATCAAAAAAGAGATAATATGATCTACAATAATTATCAGTTAACGAGAGAGAGATAGAGGTAGAGGGGTGGAGGTAGCTCAGTGGGTAGGATACTTGCCTCTGGACCAAGAGGTCATGGGTTCAAATCCTACCTTCAGCACCACCACTGGATCCTTGAGCCCAAGTTGCTCCAGGGAGACTGTCCCCTGTAGTTAGGGAATGGAAGTCGCTTTGGATAAAAGCGTCTGATAATCAGCGTAAAAGTAAATGTAGGTAGAGTGAAAGAGAGAGAATGGAACATTTTATGGGAAGTAAAAATGTCACTTTTTTCTGATACCAGAATCCCATAGTTGTGTTAGCAGAAATGAGCATTATGACAAAGGTGTTTCCTTTGTTTTGATCTTTTAGGACCAGAACTGAAGGCAGAGGATCGAGTCACTCTAAAAACAGGCCCACTTTCTTGTTTCATTAAAATATCCAGCATACATGATGCAGATACATCAGGCAACTCATAAATTACACAGAAAGGCAATTTACACCTTTAGTCCAAACACAAATAAGCTAACATTAGCATTTCACCATTCCAACGTAAGTCCAAACTAAATTAGTTAAAATTCCTCTCAGCTTCAAGACATGTAATCAGTGGGGGAATTCTATTCCTCAAAACCACTAACTACTCTAGACTGACTCTGCATACTAAATTTACTGCAGCAAAAGTAAGTTGGCACATGGATGAGCATTAACACAAACAGAGACACACACACTCACACTCTTGGGTCTCTGTGGATTGTGAACTCTGAACTCATGGCACAAACATGACCGTGCAGTGGGAGACCGGGAGGTTGAAGGGTGTGACTCTGTGGCCCTAATGAGTTCCCACAGGTTTTTATAATGCCACACACACACATACACATGCCCTGGCTGCCACTGCCGCAGCTTGAGTGGGTGGCTGCTATCAAGGGGAGCAGTCCTCTGTCCATGAAAGAAACGAGAGTCAAGGAATAAGGGCATCAAATGCTTCCCCATATCAAAAGCAGACTAGTTCCACATTCCAGTCCTGCAGTAAATGGCTGCTAGTTTGCAATTTTTGTAGTTCTTCACAATGTAGTTCAGTCTATCACACAGTACACCAATGCTAAGAGGTGAAGCATGTGGTTCCTCCAACACACTAAATGGAGAACAATAACTGCTAATTCGCCAACCAAGAGAGAGCAGGCTTAATTGTGCTCTCCTGGACTTTTGACCATGGATCACTGGAGAACAACTGCAGAATGGTATCTGACTGTCCTTTTGATATTGGTAAAATATAAATACAGTAACCCCCCAGCAAAAAAGGCAGAGTATATTCACAGTATCCACGTTGTTGTGGAGATTTACGTGTAAAACTATAAGTTTGGTTCTCAAAATAAATCCGCGTGTGACTGAATCTGCCACTCCCGATGTGCATAATACTATGGGTTACTGTATAACACTATAATCTATATTTACATTTGACACAAATTCAGTATAGCATTCAGAACCAGTTGACACTCCAGGGATTCCAGTATGAATTGTGTGTATTATATGTATAATGTGTATTATGTGTATGGACAATGCTGGGTATTATAGTAACAAATACAGACTCTGGAGATGTTTCACTCCAGCTTTCAGCTAAAATAAATGCTCCAGCCAATCAGGGACTTCTGAAGTAGTTAATGAGTAAGAGTGGCTGGAACTAGACTTCTTACCTGTGCACCATGTTCTTCGAGTCTGAACTTGCTGAGAAGCAAACTAAAAAAAACCTTAACATGTGGCAGATACGGGATGCGATGTAGGTTATGATATAAGCCAGGCCACAACCTGCACAGAGAGCAGAGAGGGCGAAATAAATCTGCCAGAGGAACGTGTCCGGTGTGTGAGGGTGAATAAACACAAGGTGAAGTGAAACCAAGGCATGAGACAGGTTTACAGAGTCAAGGCCGAAAAGCAGATTTACTGGGAGGGGGTGTGCATGTGTGTTTATCCCTGCAGACAGCAAAAAAGCTTCCTCAATTATGGTGTCGCCCAGGATGGAACCCAGAGGCTCGTTTATCACAGGACAGACCATAAAAGCAGAATGAAAAGGTCCAGAGATGAGCATCACAAATGGTTTCAGCTCATTCTGAAGATCTCCAGTGGTTGGCTCGGTAATATGAGTCTCTCTCAGGCTCAGGGGGTTTGAGTTGGTGGGTGACAGTTACACCATAACAGCTAACACAGTAGAAAATTTTCTTCTGGGAAACAGGTGCATCTAGTAAAGCAATTTGTGTGCCAGCCCAACAACTGGCCTCAAACAAGAAGCAATTTTAGACAGTACAGGTGCAGTATTGGCCTCTAAACTGGGAGGTACTTGAAGGTGAAATCTATTATTTTAGTGTGCTATAAATGAAAAAAGAGTTGCAGAGACATGACCTTGGATGCAGAAACAATAAAGATCCAAAAACGCTCTTTATACAATGTGTATTTCCCTTTCTCAGAAAAAAACCCAGCAAAGGTGTAATGCTTGTCATTGGGAAGTCATAGCCCTTATACCCAGATGTGACTGCTAGGATCTTTTCAGTAGTAGCAGCAGTTACCATTGCCAGACTGAGCAACGATAAACAAATTTAAAATCAACGACTTGGAAATAGGCAAGTGAGCTCAAAGCAAAGATCAAGGAGCAGGTCTAAGAGATCATGAGCAGGTGGAACCATGGCACAACCAGAACTAGAGTCGACTAAACAGGCTACTCGGGACTGGAGAGAGTAAACAATCAATCATGCAACCAATCAATCAATCAATAAATCAGTCAATCATTCTTTTTTGAAATGTGGTGTACAGTGAGGAGCCAAGTATAAGAGAAAACAACATAAAATGTAACCAATTAAAAAAAATAAAAAGGAAGGTATGAAACAATTAAATCCAATATCCAACTAAAAACAGTAAAAAGTGTAGCAGATCAGTATTCGTAGTATTACCAGATGTTAAAATCATTGTAATTTAAATACATGCAATGGCCAATAGGGCATCGGAGAGAGATCCGGAACTGTATTCGTCAAACTGTCCCATTCTTGTTACTTTTTACTGCTTTGATGCTTGTTTGAATTTGTTATATGGTGTTTTCAGTATGAATCAATATGAGGATCGAATCAAGTATACTCCAATTCTCCACTCAGTCTTTCATTTTAGTCTATGGCACATGGCCAGTGGAAAATTCACTATTCACTGGAAAATTCCAATGACCAGTTACTGCATACAATTCAGGACAGCTCTACAGTCCTGAAATCTTTTTGTTTAATGTAAAAGACAACACATAACTGTCCTACCCATCTGTCCAGCGATCTGCTAGGAAAAAAGTTTGCTTCGAAACCAATTCCAAGTTCCTGTACTTCTGATGTTTTGGTTATATCTCTTATTCTCTTTTTAGTGTGTCACATTGGGATGCCCCACTCCTCTCAAATGGGAGGTTACAGCAGTGCCATTGCAATTAAAGCAGCCAGTCACAAACGGACAGCTCCTGGTTTGAAAGGGGGCTGTGTAACCTCATGATCCGACTAGATCAAAATCTCCATCCAAGACCAAAAGAAAGTCATCCCAATGACTCCCAAGAGTCAAGGACTTTCTATTTTCACTGGTGTTACCGTCATCAGAGATGGATTTCCATTTTAGCCTCAGCCTTTGGAGCCCTGTGCCATGCAGTACCAGGACAACTGGGTTTAAATTAGTCCCCCTTCCGCCTGATGCCTCGAGGCAGGGAGTCCCAGGATGCTGAGATGACTCTACTTCAAAACAGAAAGAGGCAGCTGTCCGGGGGTCATGCATGAAAGCATAGACCCTAGGGAGACCTGGAGTCTGATGCAGATGTATCAGCAAACATTGTCTTTTATGTGTGTATTTATTTTCCTTCCATAGCAGCCAACAAAAATGAACGTTGCCTATCCCAGGGAAGATGGGACTTTCCTGCACAAGCCTTTGTTGCTCATCAAGAACACATAGTGGAATAATTTAATGCTCAGAGCAAAGTTTGTAAAAACTGGTGAAGTTGATCTGCAGTTTGACTTATCCTGTCCTTTTGCTGGGTTTTCTTGGCAGGGGCATTGTTATGCCTGGGCATCCTGGGCTATAGCCCAAAATGTTTTACGAATAGCCCCATGATAAGAAAGTAAGTAAGTAAGTAAGTAAGTAAGTAAGTAAGTAAATAAATAAATAAATAAATGAATAAATGATAATAACTTGGATTTATACAGCACCTTTCAAGGAACCCAAGGTCATGTTACATAAAGTAGTAAGTCAGAGACCTAAGATCTTAGAGAAAAGATGCCCAGAGATGGCGTATTGCGGATCTCAGGGGGGAGTGAGTTCCAGAGAGTTGGGGCAACGGGACTGAAGGCTCTCTCCCCAAAGGGCTTAAGTCTTGTATGGGGTATAGAGAGGAGGCCCATGTCAGTGGGATGTAGGGTAGAACCAATAAGAAGTGGGGATCTAGAGCATCTGCAGGTGAGGAGAAGGATTTTGTATGAGATACTAGACTTATCTGGGAGCCAGTGGAGGTGCATGAGGGTAGGGGTGATGTGCTGCCAGGTTTAGTAGAGTTGAGAATTCATCCACATACTGCAGCTTTTCCGTGGCTTTGGTGGGCAGACCAAACAGTGGTCCAATACAGTAGTCCAGGTGGGAGGTAATGAAAGCATGGATAAGGGCTTCAGCTGTGGAATCAGAGAGTGATAGCAGGAGTCAAGAGATGTTCTTAAGCAGGTGGAGCGCAGATTTAGTGATGGATTTGATGTGTGATTGGAATGAGAGGGTGGAATACAGAATAATTCCTTGGTTGCAGACCTCCAAGGAAGGAGATATAGAACAGCTCAAGAATGCTGGATGACATCCAGGTTTTGATGTTTACCAGGCAGCTGTCAAGAAATGGAGGAGCAAGCTGACTGTAGCGTTTGGAGCTGAGATCCAGCTTTGTATCATCAGCATAGCAATGGAAGCTAATAAAAAAGCTAATAGCCCCAGATAATCATGTGTTATTCCAGGCTTTCATGGAAATGTAGCAACACACGGCTGAGGCATACAAGCACCTTGTCATCAAATAAAAAATATAGCCATGCCAACAAAGTAACACCCCTATCAACAAATCAAAACATGAGACCTGAATGTTTCATGATCCTAAAAATGCCAGTGGATTTAGTTGTCACTGGTGCACATTGAATATTCTCCTGCAAGTGATTCACAGTCTAAAGCCGTGTTCATACCAGACTGTTACCATCCAGTGTTTCTCCTGGGTTGAGCAAAACTGATGTCATTTGGTTTTGGAGGGACTGCTTGTTTTGGTGCCTGGTCCAGTCAATGATCCAAGTGTGTTTTCACCATAGTGGAACTGATCCAGGATTGGTATTGAGTACCTCTGGACTAGAGGAACTGCTGTGCAAAACATATTTCAACTTTAAAATAACAGACTTGTTAAGCAAAAAAATGGTTTTTTGCTTAGATATCACCTTCTGGCCTTGAAGGTTTTCATTCATGTCTCATTAGCCTGATCAAGCCATGGCTCCAAAATGACGAGAGTAGTTCCTAATATATCTGATAATAAATCAGATTTTTGCAGTCAAAAAAAACCATCAATATGTATCATATCATATCATCAACCCTGTAGCATGAAGGTGGAATTAGCATAGAAAAATCCCATCACTGGTTGATAATTACAGTGATATGCACATGTACATAGCAAACATAGCAAATATTCGAACCAAGACTGCAAAAGAAATTGATTCCAATTCACATGATTATCCACACATGCAATATGATGTGTCTGTTCACAGTACACCTTGGCAACAGAAAATATCCAACCACAAATCTGTGTGGTTCCAATTGACATCTAGGCGAAAAATCTTTATACCAATCAAAACTGTTTCGAAATCGCTGTACCCAAACAGAAGGCCTGGATGAAACAGATCCTCATTTGTCCCAGGTCTGGCTGATGCAGTGTGTACAGGGGACTTCTTTCCTTTGGTCTGCATTTACCTGTCAAAATCAAAGCACGCAAGACTGACAGGCACAAAGGGAGCTTTTTCAAATGCGCCTTGAGGAAGTGGGTCTTTCTCTGTGAATTCACCGCCTGACACTGATGTAGTGTTTGTCGGCTTTACCAACGCTGACTGCTGGGAGAGCCTTCAAAGAGTAACAGGGTGATTTGACGGCATCGTTAGCTCCTTTATCTCCTTTTCTCACCCACTCTCGCTCCCTTCCCCATCAATGGTGCTCTTTCTCTCTCTCTCTCTCTCTCTCTCTCTCAACATGGGGTGGCTGCACAGGTGCAGTGAGTATGGGGACATCGTTAAACAGGCAAGGCAACACATTCCTTTCCCTTTCTTAGAGTGCTGTTGAGGCCCTTTCATGTATCCAACAGAAGAACGGGTGTTCGTCAAACGCTGATAATGCACTTGGGTCTCTGAAGAATAACAGGCTGTGCATGTGTTATTCACAGGGACTTTTTTTCCTCGACTGCGCCTTGTTCAGCCTCGGGGAAGGTGCCGGAGATGCAACACCTCATCACGCACATTGTCATATGCTTCTGATTGCGTCTGCAAACTCAAACCCTTATTTTAAGCCGCATGCCTCTGTGTCTCAGCTGATGGATGGTCCTCAGGCTCAAATGCCAAAATGACAGGTTGAATCAAATGACCAAATTCCTCTCATTTTCTTAAATGGTTCCTTTTGGCACAGGCTGAATGGAAGTATATGTGTTCGACCAGTATGAAAGAATGTGTTATGACTCGCTTAATGCACTCTAGTGAAACTACTTTCCCTCCACTTTATGAACTCCACCTGCCATTTAGTTTCATTATATATCTCTATTTCACACCGTATCCCGTCTGTGCACAGTCCCATTCATCACTGTTCGGTTTCTATTATTTGGGTAGTGGCCTAATCAGAGTGTTGCTAGTATGAGGGTACTAGCAAGAGTGTCAGTGTTAGGTTTACCTACATTTATCCAGTCAAGAGAAGCTCTGTAGTCAGAAAGTGATCACTGATAATGGAAAATGTCCATTAGCAGATAGACTACAATCTCTAACTGAATACTAGCAAGGTGTAGCTACAAGAATATTATGTCAGATGTTAGAAAAATAAGCAAAACTGCCCCATTGTCTTGAAACTATGATACCCCCCAAGATGAGAGTGCTGAAGCTGGTAAGTTGCCGTTCGGATAGCACTAGCCCCAGCTTGCAGCCCCAGGGGTTCCATCATTCCGTTTAAGATGAGGCGCGGATCATGTGGACCTGCAGCTGTGCGCATTTGCCATATTGTTTTCCAGCAGCGGAAACCGTGCTGATATGACACCTGTGCATCCTTTGTGCCGATGAGATGTATTCTAATGTGTTTCTAATTGCCTGCACGCTTTAGGGAATTATCTATTCCTGAATGATATTTAGCGCAAAGAGTCTAGACCTCAACATCTTCTGTGTTTTTAGCATCTTCTGTCTTCTGTGTTCTGTGTCAGCCCAGGCGACATGCCGCAAGAACGCAGCAGGGCTTCAGCCTAAGTATTGATTCAGTATTTCATCTGGATTTAGCTTTAACTGAACAACCGAAAGTATGTAATTTTAGATAAATATTACATTATTATGTTATATAAACATGCATATCACAGTTAGTATAAATACTATTATAATGCTGTTTTCCAGCCAAAACCTATTATTTGCACTGAGGCTGCAGTCTGGACTAATTTTGTAACTTAATGAGTACAAGTCCAAGATAAGTCAGACTCAAAAAGTCAAAAATTTCTTTGTGTGGCAAATGCACACAGTTGCAGGTCCACATGATCCATGCATCGTCTTAAACGGAATGATGGAACCCCTGGAGCTGCAAGCTGGGGTTAGTGCCATCCGAACGGCAACTTACTGCAACTGCATGACCAGCCTCAGCGCTCTCATATGTTTTTCAGAAATGTCCATTTTCCTCTTAGTCCCCAGAGTGACACAGTAGTCCCCAGAGTTTAAAGACTAGGAATCCGCTCTTGTCTTCAATCAATATATCCATCTCTTATCTGGGCAGCTTATATAACCAGGGTAGCTGGGATTGCTGGCAGCAAAACACTCTGGACAGGTCCCCGCTACTCTGCAGAGTAGCCTTAAAGTAAATAAAAAATACATGGAAATTTTTACCATTTTTACACCACACAGTAAGTGATACTGCGTCCTAAATCTACAAATCTACTGCAACTTAATGAAAAGCTGGATGCAGTTTAAGAGGATTCAGAGAAGATTTAGGTGACTATTGGCTTATAGTTTATGAGAGGTTTCTAGCTCTAGTTCTAAACTAAAGAAGCAACATTTGGACTCCAGTTTAACTTTAAACCATTTTCTTGTCAGATCTACATCCGCACACAGATGCCTCCAGATACACACTCTCACACACACACACACACACACACACACACGCACACACACAGAAGTGCTCTATGGCCCTGCTCTGAGCTGCAGCCTGGCGCAGGCCGCCTACGCGCGCGCCCACGCAAGTTTGCCACGGTACACATGTCAACCCACAAGAGCGCATTCATGAATATTTAAGGGCCTGTCGTCTACATGCGCTCCATATGTGTCACCCTGAACGTTGCCAGCAGACACTCTTCTCCTCGAATAGGAGTGTTAGCAGTCAAGGAGCCAGAGCTGGGCATTTCTCTCTCTCTCTCTCTCACTAACTGTGTGTGTGTGTGTGTGTGTGTGTGTGTGTGTGTGTTCGGTGTGTGTGCATCTACCACATTAATACAGAGGCAGGCAAGAAAAAAACACAGATAGGAAAGGCTCTCCTCCAGCTTTGTAAGAAATCTAGGTCAGGGGAGAAGGCTTTCTGAAGAGGAGCAGGAGGATGAGGAGGAGGAGGAGGAGGATATTGGCTTGTCACCTTGGACAAGTAAGAGTGGGCCAAGAGGTCTCACTGATAAAGGTGGGGGAGTAGAAAAAAATCACTCAACCAGGCTCAACCAGAATGGAAACCCAGCACCAGTGTACACTAATAACACTTCCCTCGACACAATAAGCTCATGTCTTTGACGCCATACTGGATTTAGAACAAAGCAATCTTGAAAAAAGTTTTTGGAGTGAAAAACCACCTTAGGTTCCCTAAAGCAGTGGTTCTCTAACTATTCTCCAGACTGCCAGGTGGTCCACATTTTTGTATGACCTCAGCTCACAGCACATAATGGTACAAATATAGACAATTTTGACAATTTTACAACCACTGCAGTCAGTGTGGAGAACCTTCTTATGAAAAGTTTCTACACCAGTGAAATGTTTTCCAAAGAGTGGAGAACTGTTCCTACTGTCACGGTTTGGCCTGTGGCGGGCTAGCGCCACTGCTCTTGTTTTCTGTTTACCCCTGTTGTGTTTGTTTTGA